>VWYI01025351.1:0-23494 GCA_013399455.1 Anthoscopus minutus | reverse complement strand
CACTTCCTGAAGAATTTTGGGTATGTTCACCACCTCCCTTAGGAATTAAAAATGTTGG
Organism: Anthoscopus minutus; assembly: GCA_013399455.1. Classification (NCBI taxonomy): domain Eukaryota; kingdom Metazoa; phylum Chordata; class Aves; order Passeriformes; family Paridae; genus Anthoscopus; species Anthoscopus minutus. Next base: position 23,436 of record VWYI01025351.1, on the reverse strand, counting down.
TGATATGTCCTGAGCATTACAAAGATATCCTAAAATTAAAAACATTTCAATAAATTATTGCTGGAGTATGTCATACCATGTATTATTAAGGTTGTTTGATAATTTCAGCCGTAAGATTCAAATGCTTGTAACTTGGATAATCTTGCCTGCTATTTTACATTTGGAATGTTTCCCTCCTTCCCTTTTCCTTTGTGTGAACATTTCAGTTGAAATTTTTGAGGTATTTATCAGAAAAAGTTTGGGAAATCTCCCCTTACTGCCATTTACTCAGCTTTAAAAAAAAAATCACATATATTCCTCTCAGCTATTATTTCCTTGCTCTGGGGTAAGAAAATTAAATCCAAAAGGGAACAGTAGCAGAGCCTTTACTAGATTTGGGCACTCTGTGAAAATCAGAAAACCATTTTCATTTGCTTTGATGGGGGTTGATAGGTTATGGCAGCTCGGTTCACCTGGAGTGTTTATTGATATATTTTTCCTCATTCTCACTTTTCTTCTTTCCCTATATGATTCTCAAATGGGAAGTGATCACATTGATGGAGATGATGACACACATTTGCTTGATTTAATTAACAAATATAATTAACACCCCTTCTTTCACATTACTTCTCCCCTTCAACTGCAAATTAATTAAAAAGAATTGGGGAGAAGTGAAAGATGCTTCTCCTGAACATTTTTTAATGACAGGAAGAGAGGAAAACTATAATCTTCTACACTTTATTGGAGCATTAAGGAGATGCTTTTTACAGCCACAGTTGTGACATAAAAACAAACCAAAATGAAACCTCTTCTATTGAATCAGAAGTTCCAGGAGATTCTACATGGACTCTGAAACATCACAGGGGGGCAAAGCTCTGCCCTGTGAAATTCTTGGACACATAAGTTAAAAAAAACCCAGCATCATCAAGCATCTTATTTAATTCTGGTCTCCCCTGAGATTTGATATCGACAAAGTTCTACCTAGAATTATAGCACCCCCTCCAGATATAAAATCAATCCACAGTTTCTCTGGAAGAGAGCAAACACGTGCACCCAACAGTAATTACGCGCAGATGCTGCCTCTCTGAGAACGTGCAGCACTTGTTAGCAATGCATTAAAGTTACTCCAGTGAGAGGAGGGAAACTTGCTTTGTCACTTTGAAGCTTTCCTAGCACTCTGCCAAGCAGGGCACAGCTCAGTAGAGAGGGGTGATATATGTATTTCCACAGACTCCTTAGAAGAGAGGTGGCATAAATTCTCTGTCAGGCTTGTTTCAGAATGCATGTGCCTTCATGATAAGAAGCCATCAGCCAAACCCCTCCACTTCTTTGCACCTTCTTAAATTCTCCCTCTGTGTAAGGAAGGGGTGTAAAGAAGAAAGTGCTTTATGTCTCTTCACACCAGACCAAGCCTATTTTTTTCTTTTTCACAAGGAAACAGTGTTCTGGTGAAAATTTATGAAACTGATAAAATTAGTCACAAATTCTAATGGACAAACATAAATCCCTTTCACTACTGTCTAATATTATACTCAAATTATGTAAGATCTCTCTAATATAACATTCAGTCACAAATTCTGATATCAAACATAAATATTTTCATTAGACAGGAGTGATACAAGGGGTCCTGACAGTCCAAATCATGCAAATGGCGCAGCTGGGAAGTTCATGAAACTTGTAGAGGGAGACCCCAGCCCTTCTCACTTCTACTCACTAAATCTGCAAAGTCTTCTGTGGGCAGGTGGGAAAGCCTATTGTTAAAAGGCCTGAAATAATTAAAAGTTTTGGTTTCGTTGCAGCGTCACTGAGATACTGCCACAGTACCTGTAACCAGCAGTGCAGACAAATAAAAAGGGATGAGCTGTAGGTGTTGTAATTTCTCTAGTTTTATTGCTGATTGTTAGACTATTGATCATAACTGATATTAGCATTTATTTTTGTCATTCATTAATGAGTCTCATAATGACTATCGTTGCAAGAAGTCTTACCTTTTACACTGGCACTGTCTTTCTGTACCTGCAGAGGATTGCTTTAAAATACAACCTCAATTGAATCTAAACCTAAATAAGTCTTGAATCCAACCTAAATAAATCTTGAAAGTTTTATTATTGAGAGTGCCAGGGATATTTGCATAGCAAAATAACTGTGTGCTTTTTAATCATTAGTTTACTTGTTAAGCTTAATTTACTGATAGAGATATGATTAAAGTAATCATTCATATGGTACAATATAATAATGCACATATAAAACCCTTTCAATGATTGTACTTATAGATTAAGCCATATGAATTAAATTTAGAATGTACTTAGGCATATTTTCAAAAAGTAATTGCAATTATTGAAGAGGAAATATTAGCTCAAGAAAACATAAAGAAATGTTTGCTCACCTGTAAACAACAGAATGAACACAGGTATTGTCTTAAACATCTTCATTTTTCCTTTGTGTCTGGAAGAGACCAAAAGCACCAGGGAAAAATCCCTAGGTCACTGTTCCCACAAAGAAGTGCCACCAAAAGCCGCAGACCTCAAAAGCCTGTCCCTGCCGTGCTTATCATTCTGCTGTGCTGCTAATTGGCTGAATCAGACTGGCTCCTGAAACAGCTGTTGCAAGGGCTGGGATGCCCTATGGGCTCTGTGACTCCAGCAGTTTTGGACCTGCTGAAAAGAATTTTCACACTTCATCAAGTGTGCAGCGAACACAGAAATTACAAGATCAACAGGTGAACAGCAAGTCCTATTCACATGTAAGACAAGTCCAGAACTGCTCATTTCCTAAAACACTCCAGGTTTGATGAAGATATTCTTGTATGTCACACCTACGAAGAGACTGTGTAGATCTCAAAGCTCTTGTTAACTAGGGAAAATGCATCCAGATCGAAAAGCTTGGACACATGGAAGTGAAATGCCTGTTGATCACAAAAGCCAGTCATTTTCTTTGGCACTGGTCACAGATCATGATATATTCAAAAATATTTAGTGCACCATAAAATTAAGTATTCAAAGCAAAAACAGTGCCAGCCTGTAAAATGTAATGACTATTCACATTCCTAGATATTAGGATTGTTTAAAGAAACAGTATTATGCCTTCCATAGCTGCTTCCCAAGTCCCTCTCAAAACTGAGAGTCAATGCTCCAGATGGGTTGACAGAAGTATGAACTTCATCAGAGGGCATACCATAGAATATGCTGAGTTGACTACTGATAATTTGAATTTAAAGGAAATAAATTTGTCAAGGAAAAGAAATTTGCTTGGCAAACTATCATCCTGCCAAATTTTACCCTCTTTCTCTGCTGAGACAATTTCTTTGGAGGTACAACAGGGAATACTTGTGTCACCCTGGACCCATGAAAAATATACCAGCTGGACTTTCAGGAGTGACAAGCTAACAGGAACAACAAGCATTTGGACAAATATCTCCATTCCACAGGACAGCACAATTCTTGCAGCGATGTGTCATCAACAGCTTTTTTTCAGTGCACACCCTTATCTATTATTTGGAACATTTATCAGGCTACAGCAGACTTCTGCAGTGAGAAACACTGGTACAATATTTTCTGCCTCTCAAGTCCATTGTTAACCAGCGTATGAAACCACTTTAATTATGCATCTTTTTTCTTTCAAAAGCTTTCTCCCAAAGACTGCTTGTGTATCAGACATTTTCATCTCAGTCTTTGTTTGAAGACTATCTCCAGTAACAATTAGGTTTTCTCTGCCTTCTTACAAACATTTACACTGGAGTAAGAAATTAATAACTTCATGTATCTCCCGGGTACACAGGAAAAAGTATTCTGTGTACACAGAAAAATGAGACAAGTTTGAAGAGCCCATATTCTCAGTGGAATACTCTGGAATTCCCTGCCCTGGTTGCATATTCTGCATTTCTGAAATCTGCTGTTGTTGCCTTTGCTAGCAAGAATGCCAGAGTGAATCCAGTCTTCTAATTTTACAAAGTGGCACAGCAGCAATAGGTGCACTGTATGACAAACAACAGTGATTTATTTAAAAAAAAAGTGGAAGTAGGAGAGAAAATTCAGACATCTATAAGCAGGTTTGCTGAAATTGCAAAATTCAGAAGGATTTTGTCAGCCCAGTTCTCCCCAGGAAGTTGTCTAAATATCTGGAACCTTTTTACAATCTCTCTCAACTCGGTATTCTCATTTGCAGTCCTATTCTTGTCCTCACACATCCAAATAGGGGCACCTCAGGGTTCCTGAAGTGTCAGCAAATATACTGAAAATTTACTAATAACACTTGATAAGTTTTTTTCAGACCCTCTGAAATTTGTTGTTCCTTTTCTACCACCGGCAACTAGGAATGTTGGGTGTTCCCTTCCTTTTAGGAGTGGGACATGACAGTCACACACACCAATTTTTATGTCTACACTGTTGTATGTGGTGAGGACCTGTGGTATGAACAGAAACTATGACTGGGAAAAATAATAATCATTACATTAAAACTCTATTATGTTTCATTATCTCCTTGCAAGACAGATTCTATTTACTAATGAAATAGTAAGTGCCATATCTCCTAAACCAAAAGGTCTTTGTAACAAAATATTTACTCTAAGGTGACTCAAAGTCATTGCTCCTGCAGATTCACTCACTGTAGCTTATCTCTTGTTTCTTGGTCCTCATATATATATAAATGTACACCCACACTTACAGTTCTTTTTCTAGGCAAAGAGATGGTCCAGGAATTTCCCTGCTGAATTTTCCTTGGAAAAACAGGGCTTATCCCCCTGAGAAATGAGCTGCCAGGATCCCTCTCTGGCAGGTTTTCCCAGCCCTAGCTGCCTTTTGTGCACTGCTCCTGTTACACAAAGCCATCGCCCACAACTGAGATAGCTTAATGGGGCAGATTTCTCAAATCTCTGTGGTTAATGAGCAGTGTGGTTGTAACATGTGGAAGAAATTTTGTCTAGTCTGATCTGCAGCCACTCTGCTCACTGGTAGGTTCTCTCTCAGAAATTTATGCAGCGCCCAGCAGATATAGGAAGTGGAGGTAAGTAGTTCATTCCTCTTCCTGCTTACCTTGGCAGAACTACTGACACCACACAAGAAGTTTCAGTATTGTGGACAGCAAGAATCACTGCTGTCTCCCACCTCATATCTGGAGAATTGCAAAATTAATCTTATTATCTTTGCCTTTTGATTTAAAAGTAACATATTGACCTTCTGTGTTAACTCATTGTCACAGCAGTCTGTGATGTCGTTTAATTTGAAGAAACTGTCCTCTTTGTACTGGGAGCAGCAGACATGTACAACACAAAACTCCTGTCTCAAAGCAGCTTCGGTTTCATTTAGGTCTCTCCTGCTTTTCCTACTTGCCAAAACTATGGATTACCCTTAATGCCCACAGGAACAAAGGAGATTGAGCTGCATGTTGAATTGAACTGCTTCAAAGTTACTGCACAAAATGATCCCACTTATTGAGGAATGACCTTTCACAGGCCTGGTGAAAATCTTACCCACAAACCACGTGAAAGTTTGCCCCCTGTAGCAATATCTCTCATTTTCATGCTTCCATGTTTGTGTTACAGTGGCAAAGTCCTTCCTTCACAGTCTGCAGGTAGTGGTTTTCCTTCAGCACCACATACAAGTTGCTGAAGTGAGAGACTGTCAGCTATTTATTTTTTCACATATGAGCATTTCACCCAAGAACTATAAAATGCTTCATCCTCTCTACTTTTCTTAGCGGAGAATAACACTGTGCCCCCTGTATTTTAGTTCCCTTGATCTATTGACCACACATTTTAAGGACAGGCTGACAGCTAGCATGTCAGTTATTTTCAGATATCTGTCTCTGTCAAATTCAGAAATCCCAAGAAAATAAACAAAGTGCAGGCTTATAAATACATGTGAAATCAGAGCTGTCATCACTCTCAAGGATTTTCCATTGTGCCTGCTGCACCGTTTTTAAGCTAAGATTTCCCAGATGTTTAGTAGGAATGTTTAGAGAGTAAAGTTTTCATTTTTCTGATGGGCGCAAAATTCTTAAATTTAACCTCTTCACAATTGGAGAGCTGTGCTTTTTTTTCTCCCCCAACTTGTATCAGTGGACTGGAATAATAAAACCAAAGTTTAGCAAGTCTACATAGTTCCTGTTGGCCTGAAAGTTGTTGTTCAAATTACTGGGTACCCTTATTATTCAGATGAATAAAATATGACAGAGACTCCCTGAAAGGATGCTGCTCCTGTGTGCTCTCCCCAGTGCTCAGAAGCCAGCTCTGAGCCACAGAGGAGGCGAGCAGGAACCATACCCTGATTTAAACTACAAATTTTTATTATGATTAAGGATTTAAAGAAGGAAATTTTATCTGTAATGTTTATTTTACCTTTCTAACTGATTTAACTGAATACCATCAACTTTTTGGTCAAGCAGAATGATAATTATACATTTTAATGTAAATAAATATCATTTGAACATACTTAGAAACAATTTTTATGCTAATTGAAAATGTTGCCTGACCCATTTTCTCTGCCACCTAGAGTTGTTCCTTTTTACTTGCTTTTTTCTTTTGTCAAACTGTACTTGAAAGAAGATTTGATTTCAGCTGAAAACATATAAAAGTTCTAGAAGTAGTAGATCTTGTATTCTTACACTCATTATGAGTCATCTTATGATTTTTACTCTATTTCTGGCTCAAATTCTGATTCAGCCATAAAAACAATCTTAAAGGCAGGAAATACTCTGAAGACTCGGAATCCTCTGAAGAGGCTGCTGTTGTCAGAAAGGTACTCAGAACCTCCAGGTGCTTGAGCAGTGATGCCTCCAGCAGAGCAGTGCTTCGGCTTTCTTTTAAACACCAGTAGTACACTTCTACTACCTGGGTACTAATGCTGCTTGCATTCCTCAGGCAGCGTGTGCAGCATTTTGGATCACTTCCACCTCACAGATCCTGGCCAGAGGACTGCTGCTGAACAGCCAAAGTGATAATGGGGTAAAAATGTTTACCTTAAGTGTATTCTGTTCATGTGTGAATTAAGATGTCAGCTCTTTCCCGTGCCTTTACTAAAATACAAAAGGTCTCCCCATACAACTTTGCTGTACTTTGTATGCAGTCAGCTACTGCAATTCACTGTCCTGTTAAGTTCTTATATCAGCTGCAGAAAGCTTAAAAGGTTGTAGTTAGGTGGCTTGTGTTCACTGCCCACAGCCATCAAATGACATCAGGAATGAAGTCACGTAATTGACTTTGCCACCCAACACACAGGTTTTAAGACTGCACTTACATCTCTATGTGTAAGTGGATTTGTCGTGGTTTACATTACAGGAGAGACCAGCTTCTGTACACACCTCCTCTCCTTCCCATTCTCACACTCTCTTCTGTCTCTTACACATTCATACACATGCTTTTATTCAAGAGAGGTTCAATAACTAAAAGGCTGAATTCTTTGACCTTAGGCCATAAGCCCTCTCAGGACAGACCCAATAAACAACTGAAAGAGTGAAGAGCTTTAGGCATTTGATCTCTGGAGGAAACATCAGAGCTCTGCAGAAGAGGTCCGTGCAGTGATCAGTGAGAGGAAGGCAGGTCAGAGTAGCAACTTGCGGAGCCTGCAGGCTGAGGTGTGTGCTACCACATCACAGCAAAGGTTTCTTCTGCAACAGCAAAGGCACTACAATGCAGAGCTCCCTGTGACACAGACTCCTGACACAGAGCTGCAGGATAATGCTTTCACTCATCTGGGACTTTCGATTTAGAATCCATCGCAGCATCCTTCTGTTTTACAGCATAATCAGAGAAGAGGGCAACTGCCCATCTCTCCTGTAAGAGATTACATTTCAGAGCACTCAGAGATACAATTCCATCATCAATATCATGTTGAGGAATATAAAAGCCCAGGGATTCCTTTCTTTGGGGTCCCTCCTCGGAGATGCAGCTTGAGCTGTTATTTTGTTGTTGCACCATGATTAAATTGTTCTAAGGATCCAAATGTCTGAGACTTTGCCTAGGAAACCTGGGGTTGGGAACCTGTGTGTGTGGGGAATGTAGCTGTCAAGGGGCTTCGGTCCAAGCTAAGGTCCAAGTGTGACTGCCAGAGTGGCTCAAGTTCACATTCTCAGTGTCCTTTACCACTACCTAGGAAACTACTGGAAGTCTTTTAAAACTTGATTACAGTGCAGCAAAATACTCATGAAAGGTGGACAGGATGCAAGAGCAAAACTCCTCAGGGGAAGTTTAAGTTGGACATTAGAAAAAGGTTCGTCCCCCAGAGGGTGGCTGGGCACTGGAACAGGCTCCCCAGGGCAGTGGTCACAGCACCGCCCTGACACTCCAGAAGCGTTTGGACAATGCTCTCAGTTACATGGTGTGACTCTTGGGGTGTTCTGTGCAGGCCTGGGAGTTGGACTTTGTGCTCCCTTCCAACTCAGCATGTTCTGTGGTTCTGTGATTTCTGCTGCTGGTTAGGGTACAGTCTTGGAAGGAGAGATCTGAGATTCCAGCCTTGCTGTAAGCATGATTTCTGTACTTTACCTTGTTTCTATTAAAAGATATACCTGCAAAGTATTAACACATGCATTCAGTTATTAGCTCCGTCACACACAGTTTTCTAGTACTTCTCTCTGGCATGCTTCTCTCAGAGCACAGTTTAATCTACTCCTGTTAACACTCTTAAACATGAGCTATCTGTTATTTGCACATCACTGAGTTAACATTAGCCAAAGCAAATTTCTCATTACATAAAGTCTGAGTCACAGGCAGAGATGGACTTCATGGAATTCAGATCTACCGAAGCACTTTGCCCTAGAAACAGGAGATACCTGGGCCTTTGTAACTGCCCATTGCTTAGGATAGCAGTGGAATTCAGAGCTGCTTTTCTATCCAATCTCCACTCAACAATATTGTTGTGAAGGAAATACCTAGGATATATTTTCCTGAATTTATGCCTTCCCACAGAAAACAGCCTGCTCTCATATTGGAACATGCTACACTAAAAGATATACCATATTAACTAAAAATCAAGCTCTAAACCATTGTGGTCTTTGAGTGGATATTTAGGCATCCTATTTTCTCAGCTAAATTCCAGTTAGTTGACAACAATGTTACCCATGGTTGAAGGTCATCTGCTCAATAGTATGTGCTGGCTGCAGCACAACATTTGCAATGTAGGTTTGGTTCCTTTTCACAGACTGAGGAAAAGATTAATGCCTGAAACAGATGGTCCAAATGTGAATAATCTTGCACAGTATTCATTTTTACAAATAAGAAGTTTCTAGTCTTACAATTAGCATAAATATTTTGCTTCCTCTAATGCACTAAGCTTCTGTATTATTATTTGGCACTTAAAATACTATGAATTGAGGGCTAAGGTCAGAACTTTTAACACTGAAAAAAAGGTCACTGCTTTATTCCCCATTCTCTCAAAGCAACGTGCTGGAGAAATTTTGAATACCTGTTCTTGTCCTTGGGCACTAGAGGTCACCAGTGGAACAGACACGAGGTAAGGGATTGGTTTTTTTTTTAATAGTTCCCAGTGGTACTGAGGCCTCAATCCCTCTCCTGTGACTTTCATTTAAGTTATTACTGGAAGTCCTTTGGCAACTCGAATTTTGGAAGAGTGAGATTAAACTATTTCTTTCAAGCAAATTATGTCTCAGATGTATAGCTGTGTATCTATTTGAAAGGGATGGGTGTTTCTTGAAAATATGATTTATTCATCCCTCTGATACTTGAGAGTTCCTTGGCTGATACCTGCTGTATTTGAGCTCTGAGTAATGTTGAGACAGAACCACAGAACACCCAGCAGAAACACATGTTGTTTCAAATGAAATAGCATGGCCCATTTCAAGGAAGAAACAGTGCTCCTTTACTGGTTCCATGTGTGCTGTGTGAGAGCTTCACTGAAGCAGAACGTTCAAGAACATCAGTTGCATTTTTTGACCAAGAGACCACACCATCTTTTAATACATTCAGGGCTTTCTATTTCTATGAGAGACACTTATGACAGAAAAAAAAACCCCAAAGTCCTCTTGAATGTGAAGAGGGTTGGAAATGCTTAGAAATCTAAGCAATTTCTAGATGTTGTTTGAGCACAGCCATTCCTTTAGAGAAAACACATCCAAATTTTAACCTCTAAAAGACAAAAGTGTGCTTAAAATGTTTCTATCAGATCAGTAGTTGAATTTAACAACTAAGTTTATATACTCTATCAGTTATTTATACAATGAATGATACTAGTATAATCCTAAATAAGAAGCAGGTTTTTTTAGCAATGATTCATTTTATAAAAGTGTTGGATTGGTACAGTGCAATAAACATATAACGTGCAATAAACGTATTGCTGCAGTTATGGAAACTAATTATAATCAAACAATTCTACCAGCAGAAAGATTTCTTGGTTCACTGAAAGTTATTTCTGTGTCAAATATCAACTCAAGGATTGTTTTGTCAAAAGATTTTGTAAGATTTTGGATATTAAACCTGTCACAGATTGATTTTGGTGAAAAGCCTATTTGAACTCTATAAATCCTAGAATCTACAGTAAGTAGCAATAACACACAGGCTTTTTGCATGCTTGCTTTCTTCACCCAAGTTTCATTTGACTTTGAATTCCATTTCCTTTGAGGTGCAGCACATAAAGAAGTCTTGAACCATGCAAAGTTGAAAATTATGCAGGCAGGAGGAATCTTAGCCTTGAAAGAAATAAAAACAACCAGACACTATATGCTACATATTTTCACTACTTTGTTTTAAACAGCATATTGATATACTTAAAACACTTCAGATCTGTGTGTTATTTATGATGCTGTAAACATACAGAAAAGCATGAAAGTCACATTTTCCACTGCATCCAAGGAGAGAAATTTAAAATTACAGCTATCAGAAATCTGGTTTATGAGCTGTGTGAAATATGCAGTTAAATGCAGTGTTATAAACTTTGGCCTACAAAGCCCTACGTGTAGCAACTCCTAGATAGTGTTAAAGAAAAGAAAAATCAGACCTGATGGAGACTTCTGGCTACATTCTTCTGGAAGGAACATGAGACCACATATGAATCTAGCCCACATCTTATAGATTCTTGTATGAGCAAGACACAAACCCAGAAAACTGCAATATATAAGTTAACACACTGCTTATGATCAAAGGTAAGCAGGGAAGACAGCTCAGCTCAGCAGGGAGGACTATCAAGGGGTTTTGTGAAGCTTTGTGAGTCAGACATCAGATCTGGGACACAGAACTTTGTGGAGGGTCTTTTCTTGTGAGCTCCTGCAGCTTCTGCTCATGAGCTTTTCTTCCCTTCTCTCCTCCTCCCCCTTCTCTCAAGGAGCCCAGCAAATGCGAGCTGAGTGTCAGCAGAGCACAACGTGGCACACCTATAGTACTGCCATGCCTATGCCCAGCCCAAGGTGTCCCTTACACCAGGACCAACACACACAGGAAGAATGAAGCCCCAGCAACAGCTGAGATCTGGGCTTGCATGGGGAATTCACCATGGGGAATTGCTCTTGGCTTCTTTTGGGCAGCCCCTCCATGTAGCACAGCATCAATACATGTCAGAGATGGTCTTTACTGCCCACAAGATTTATCCAGTAACTCTGAACTGGACTTACCTAAACAAACGTTGTTTTTTTTACTTAGTGCACGCATGAAAAGGCTGGTACCAGTGAAGAGATTTAGATATTGGATTATGAGATACAGCTCTGCAGAGATTTCACCTGGCTTGGTTCTTGGTTGTCAGTACCCTGTATTTGGGGAAGTGTGTATTCTACAGACACAATTCTGGCGCTGGCACAAGACAGCAAACACAGGAAGGGACAGGTGGGACTAACCCTTTTGGCAAAAGTCCGAACTAGCTCGACTGAAAAGTCAATCACTGAACTGCAGCATATATTTTATGAATATGCACACAAAAGACAGAAGCTGGCATAAGAGTGGCCCTTCAATTTCCCCTTTAATGAAAAACATCAGACTTGTTGATATTCAGGGTATGCTGCAAAGCTCATCTCATGCCTTTGTGGATGTGGGTAAGGGCAGTAGCACATGAGACCGGCTGTGTAGCTGAGTTTGAAGAATCAAGTTTTTCTTGCAGATCTCAGGGAAGCTTCTGACATTTTTACTGTAATAATTTACTACAGTTTTCATATGTGGTGGATATATGTAGGTCCTGGACAAGCTCTTCTGTATTTGCATAAATCTACTATAAACAAGTCTCATTTACCTTCATCCACCCATCATAGAGTTCTGTAACTAGAGGAAATAAATATTGCAACTGGCAAATATAATATTTTATCCCTCTGGTCCCTTTCCATTTTCTTAACTTTCATAATCTTCCAAAATGATGTTTCTGTTTCAATTATTCAGTTTTTTTTTTTGTTTTGCACTTTTTTCCCCCTAAAAATGTCTTCTTGGTGAAAGAAAGCTCTGCTCATCTGGAAAATAGCATCCTGATCAGTAGAATACTGATAGAATGCATTCAGCTTGGTGAACCCAACAGAAGGGCCAAGCACATGTTTTCCCATCCTTTTCTCTAAGCAGCTGAAACCCTCACTGGTTTAGATAGGATCATGGTGTTTCTCAAGTCCTTACAGCCTTTCTCTACCTGCTTTGGGGTGACCTTGCAGGACAAGGTAATTCCCTTGGGCATTTGGGGGTCCCTCTGTAGCTGCAAGTGGCTCCCCTCACCCAGGTCCAGGTCTGAGCTCAAAGAGAAGAGGCTGCTCCCATTGTCACACTGGCTCAGAGGAACCTGGCTGCTCGTGTTTCTCAAAAGCTCTCACTTGCTGCACAACACAGCCTAAACCCTGGCACAAATAAATTGCTTAATCTTGAGATCTGAGCAGACAGCAGTGTCAGCAAGGTGGCAGAGGCGGTTTAGAACTCCCTGTGTACTTTGTTTCTGAACCTCAGCGTGCAATTCCAAAGCTCTCAGGGTTTTCCACCAGGCCTGTGCCATACCAGGAGTGAAGTTAACCATCACAGTTCGCTTTACTGTCAGAGCCCCTGCAGTCCAGGCAGGAATGCAAGCACAGGCTGGTAGCCAGCTACCCTGAGACTCTGGAACTGCTGGACTTCAACAGAAATCAAGTTGTAACACACAGACTATGTTGGTGGGGGAAGGGACAGCACTCTATCCATGGCCACCCACTGCCTAGGAAAAGTCTGGCAACAGGGGTGTTATTCTTGTTCCATTGGCAATCGTGGGACTTTTGCTAGACTTGATCCTAAATGAATGCATTTTTCTGACCCAGAGTCCTTTTATGTGGTTCGGTATGGAAAAGTGCCATGGTATTTGTCACAAAAAGTCCTCGCTGGCTAATCTGTTTTTAGGATTGTTGATGGTTTATAAATTAGAATTATTAGTCAAACATTGCTCTGTGTGTGCAAACTCCTACAGACTGGGTTATAGGGCCAGCATGGAACCACCTTTCTAACTCTGGAAAGTTGTTTTCACAGAAGGGAGAGGTAATCAGAGCAAAACCCAAAGGGTACCCCGACACGTACTCAAACATATCTTAGTCATTGTGCTGTCCACAGAACATTTACAAATCTCTAATGAAAGTGAACTTCTTATATCTCAAGGCTTTGTCAAGTTCCATCTAAATGTATCATATCTCTATGCAAATGCCTTGTGTTTTCTCTCTGTGTTAAACAAAACAGGGACACATTAGCAATTTAAAGGTTAAGAGGTAAAATTAGGTGAGCATGCTGGTTCTCCTTAATCAAAGCACAGTAGTGCTTCAGTAGTGCTTCAGTAGTGCTTCAGTCTGCCTTTTACAGGCATTCAGGATGCCCACCCTAGAGGTGAGCTGAAAGTGGCATTTAGAGGTGAAGAACCCTTCATGGGTGCATGGCCATAAATTGCAAGTCAGGAAAGTTCTGTTACTGACAATAGACTGAAATAATCAGAAAATGGAAGCTAGCAGGCACTTATGTACATCCACGTGTTGCTGTGCTAACCTGACTCAGATGTTGCACTGCCAGATTCCCTCACTGCCTTTGTATTCCAAATTCCTTCTTCATCCAATTAGCATGAGTAAAACAACATAAAAATATATATATACTAAATTCTATGACAGATGTAGATCTGCGTCTTGAACTGCAGAACACTAAAAATAGCAAAAATGGCTCAAATAATATCAACCCTGGATTTTTTATGTCATTCCACACCTGACTGAGTTTCAGAGTCCCTATGCTCACTCTCTGAATGCACCTTATAACAAGAATGTTTCTGGGGAAATGCAGAATGGATTGTAAATCCAATATGGATTAATTAAAAAAAATAAGAATTTTTAACTATTGTTCCTCTCTACCTCTAAAATTCAAAGTTTGAAACTCAGAATGGGCAATGTCATCAAATGTGAAAGAAAAAGACTATGTCAGCTGCTCCCAATGCCCTGAAATTAGGCCACTTTCAGTTGGATGATATTTCAACTGGAACATGTATCTTTTGTACTAGTGCCATGTGAAAATCTGCCCCTGCAGTTTTGGTGACCATTTTTTTTGCATCAGATTGGTTCTGATAAACTTTGTGGGTTTTTTTGTCTCATCCACATAAACAGAAATTCACAGCTTTGGGAGAATGACTTCCTTGACCCATAATTTTTATAGTGATTGAATCCAAATTCTGTGCATTCTTCTCTTTTCCTAGGAATGCTAATTACAAAATTAATACAATGTGCAAAACAACAGACAAATCTAAAGATCAAATGGGGAGGAGAACCAAAACCAAACTCTTGTTTAAACTAACACTGAGTGTAATAACACAGAGAAATATACTTGCCATCCCCCAAACTAAATTTCATCTAAGAACCAACTAAATATATTTGCTTTGATATGTCTTTCAGCCAAAGGACTTTACTCTCTTTTCTTTTACATGGCAACCATGTTGTTTGTTTTGTGTTTGGCAAAAGATATTAGAAAGATTAGAAATGTTTATGTTATTCAGAGTCACATTAGAATGAGAGGGTGTGACAGCTGCTAACTGCCGGGAATTTATGCAAAAGTTCTCAATTTAGCTTTCTATATACATATGTACATGTGTGTGTATAGATGAAATACATATAAATATATATATATAAGCACACACATACAGCATATATAAGTATACAAGGTCAGCTTCCAGACAATTCTTTTGGAGCATCTACTACAGCAGCTGATAGAAACAAGGCTAAAAGGCAACTTGAACAAGTGGTAAATCTATAGTGGCAACTTTTCCTTGCCAAAATTTGTTGAGCAACTTCTCACATAGAGGAGGGTGCTAAAGCAATGACATGAACAGCCCAAACCTTCTCCTTGCTGTGCAGCCAGGACCTCATACCACTTTTAATTCTTTTCTCCTCTCACAGGAGAAAGGATGGTCAGAACTGTGTTACCTCTCTAAAAAATGCACATTTTTCTGAGTGGAGATCTGCTTTCCTTGGATTTCTGGGCAATGGCAGTGTGAAAAGACAGAAACACAGTCTTATACTCGATGTTTTTTCATCTAGCACTATCAAAAGGCAAGCTATGACACACAAATAAGAGAATTAATTTCGCTTGACAGCAGACAGTGGAGATGTGCTCAGCTTCTCAAACATAAACCTCTACCCTCAGAAGTATGATCTGCAACAGGGCCACTTCATATCTTCTAATTAACATTCTTGTTTCCTTGCTATCAAACATTCTAAAGAATACATCTGTGCAGACTAGAATAAAACCTATCAACAGGGGACAAAAATGTGAAGTTGAGTCTGTGCTCTACATTTGCAGAGGAAGACAATATGAAGAGAGTACCAATCTACCACACATTCTACCATGTAAATGAAAGTGTTTTAGCCTCATCTGCAGCTACAACTTAAGTGAGGCTAAGTTATTTGCATCTTTCAGAGGTACACATTGTCAATAACATGTGATTTTCAAAGTGTTAACAACGTGCAAACTAAAGACATTTGCAGCCACAAAGCATTATTTTGAATTTGTCTACAAAAAGTGATCATAAAAAAAGCAAAACCTAAATTGCTGAAAAATGCAAACTCATAGACCTGAGAGTTTGGGCCATAAGACACACTGCCAAAAACTTAGAGCCTAGAAAGTGATCAGGGCTGAACCTGAGATGTTCATTTGATTAAAATATTTCCCTGCTTTGTTTGGTCTCTGTTGGTTGTTTTTTTGTTATGTTCACAGTTTTGTTCAGTTCAGTCAGTCAGCCTAAGACTGTATTTTTCTGCAGTATGGATACAGCTCAAAGGTAGTGGTGATTAATACATCTACATTTTTCCAAGTCTGGCAAAGCCTATATGATCCTTATATTCTTTCTTTTTGTCAACCTCTCTCTTCTCTTCACTTAGAATATGCTCTCTAATTTAGATTCTGAAAAAGGGAATTCCATGATTAGACCGAAGCACGCAGAGTCTAAAACACAAAAATTCCTAAACTTGACATTGGCTGCAGTTGCTTACAAGCTGCTGCCTCACTCCTGGTTTAATACCGTTTACAAGAAAAGGAAAGGAATGGTCAGCATATGTTATGGAAAAAAGGAGTGACCCTGGTGGAATGGGTACCAGAGAACCTACACACTTCTCACTGGCAAGACATCTGTTTTCAGCTATAGGGCTTTTATTCAAGACCTGATGAATAAAAGCTCCTGGTATCTAAATACCATTGCTAACTCTGGTGACAGAATTTCCCTGCATGTCACTCCTACCACCCTGCACTAGTGATGTTGCCCAAGCCAGACTATTGCCAAACTACACTTGTATAGTTTCAGGATATACAAATGTTCAATTTACTTCTAATTTGGAGCTGTCACTACCACATTTCAGTCATTAAGCCAGGCTAGGCCATCATTTAAACACTGGAGTGCAACATACGAGTAACATTACATCTCTGCAAGAAATTAGCCTGTAGAAATTTCTTCTCCATTTTACTAACAGCTTTCCTTCAGAAATACTTAAAAGTCGGAAATTGATCTGCATATTGCCACTGAACTGGAAACATCATCATCACAATACAGAAAAATCAGTTAAATACCCATGGAAAAAACATTCAGATAGATGCAATGCAGACAAAAGGCAAATAAGCTCCAAGAGCCAGATTTCTAAAACGATAATTCACTGTTATGGGGGGAGGAGAAGTTTATGGTCGTCTTATCCCAAAGGCCACTATATACAGTATTCCCACTGACTTTAATAGTTATAGGAGGTGCAGATTTATGGTTGGGTATAAGGATGTTTTGGTCTTCACCTCTTCACCTCTTATTAGCACTTGTCTTCTGCTTCCTTGCCACAGTTTAAGCAGTCCCAGATGCTGTGCAGTTCCAAAGCTCCCCTCTAGCTCCCATAAAACCAGAAAAATAGGATCTTGTAGAGTACATTGTGAGTGGTAGAGATGGGGCAGGAGGGCAAAGGGGAAGGATTCTCTGTAGAATATTGACCCAACGAACAAAGGATGGTGTCAACTCACAGCTAGTTAGACTTAAACCCAGTGTTGCCCTGAATACTATACACATTTTCAAGCGTAATGCTTTTACTAGTATAAGTAGCTTCAGCAAATCTCAATCCATTTAATTTAATTTCTTA
Source organism: Anthoscopus minutus (assembly GCA_013399455.1). NCBI lineage: Eukaryota > Metazoa > Chordata > Aves > Passeriformes > Paridae > Anthoscopus > Anthoscopus minutus. The sequence goes on along the minus strand of VWYI01025351.1, from coordinate 5,955 downwards.
GTAAGAAAACTTAGCAGTGAGAGGTTAATGCATATGAATCAGAAACACGAAAAAACAAACATATAAATTTAAAACAAGTATGCATTTTTCACTGCCTTCATGAATGAATCTTCTTAGGCATTTCAAATGACACAAATTTTGCCAGCTATAATTTCAGTGATTAGGATAAATGATAAAATCTTTATTTAGAATAAAAGATTTGAGGCTAATGGTGTTTTATTTGAATAAGCATGTATGGAACTGACCATATCCTAGCATTGCTATTTAAAAATATCACTTACATTACTCTAAATCTGGAAGAGCTTCCTACAAAATATCTTGGGCTGTATGTTAATGTGGAGAAATGGATATAATTATCTCTGGAGGGGAATATATTCTTCTCAGAGCATTACAAGTCCTGCAGTTTATGAATGATACTTTCTACAGTGCTGTGGTAAACAGGAATTTTCACTTATCCTATTCTAGCTGTAATTAAGAAATCTGGCTTATTCACTTGGTCTCTTCCTACCTCTGCCAGAAGGTCCAGATTCATATAAAGATATACAACTGCCTCTCCAGTATTCTTTTTCTTAGTAGCCAAATGCCTCTCCCTTTTCTGGCAACCACGCTCGGACCTCATTACTGTGTAGTCAGAGACTGTGCCTGTAATATTGCCTTTAAAGTGGCTGGTAAGGGGCAATTTAGCAATGATACACACATGCATCAAATGCCACTGGCATTCAGTTTTGAAACTTCCTCAGTTTTTTCCTAAGCCCTTCTCTACATCAATAAATAAATCCCACAACAAGAAAAGAAATACCTTCTCCTTATTAGATGGCCAGAGATCCCAAAATCTAGTTGATATCTGGTTCCAATTTGTCTTTGTAGAAGGGAAGCCAAAGCCTTACTTTTCCTCCTCCCTGCATAATGCAGCCAAAATGTAGCCTAACCTGGGTGCACCCACCCACGCTCACCCATGTGTGCATTCTGGTCATAGCTCCAGTCAATAAATTTGATTAGCTCGTACAATACTCCAAGCCAGCAGCTCACAAAGCAGGTTCAACCAATACCTTTGCTCCACTCACTGCTCTCAGAAGACCACCAAGGCTCTGGTTTGTATTTTTAAACCTGGGTTAAATTGTGGCATAACCACAAACCATTGTATGCGATTAACAGTGGGGTTCCAATGACTGTCTGACAAACAAAATCTTAGCACACTGAGCCTGCTTCTCCCAGTAGTAAACACATGTTATTAATGCAATGGTTCTAACAGGCTACACAATTGGAAGCTTTTTTCTTGATTGACAGACTGTGCTTTCTCAAAAGGCAAAAAGAAGAGGGCACAAAAAGTACACTTGTATTTTTTGTTTTGTGAAGTAAAGACATAAAACTATTGCAATAGTCTCTCCATTCAGTCATAGCCTAATGGGAAGTTTCTCTGGCCAGCCACTGAGTGATGCATTACCTTGATACACGAGCTCTGTTTCTATGAACAGAAGGGACTGAAATTTTAAAAAGCACTGCCCTCCAATTCTTATTGCTCCCTTTCCATCATGGACCCACACCTCTGCCATCAAAGACATAGCTTAACAGGAGAATGGATGACTGGGGGGAAAAAGGAACATGTCAACATGCAAGTGTCATAAGAGCATGACATCATCCCACAAAACCACTGCAGACTGGTACAGTTTAATCACCAGCTGCTGGAAACAAGGCTCACTAAGCTAGACCGGGTATTGAGCAGCAGGGTGGAACAGATGGGCTTGCTCATTCCTAAGCACTGGAAGTTCATACTCTCCAGAAGAAACAGCAACGGCCAAAAAACAGGATGGGAAGCATTACACAATTTCACCGCGCCTTTTTTGTTTCCACAAGGAGCGGATGAAACACATATCCAACACATCTTTAATGAAACAATTCATACCAAGATTGTCATCACAACTGTCAGGGGCCCTAAATTGAACCTACAATATTCAGACATGGGATTTAGTTACACATTAAGTGGCTGGGCTCTTCAGCCTATGAAGCAGCCCCTCCCTACTTCAGTCTCTCCCTGGACAGTTCATATATGCTATGGCATCCTTTGCCAGGCTGGAGGGCAGAAAGATGAAGCAGGGGTTTCTGTCAGGGCTGCTGCCAAAATAGAGAAATGCAAGATTTTAGCCTCACTCTGATGAAATGGCCCCAAGCTATAGGCAGTTCACTCACCTGAACTATCATTACACCTATCAATGCCATTATAGCCAGTAAACAGCAACATACACATATTATTTTCATGGTAAACTTGCTCCTGTGCTCACAAATGTTTGGAATACTTATCTTACACAGCCCATCGTGGCAGTCTGCAAAGCAAAACTGCTATCATTACGCCACATGCTTGGTCTTGAAGGCTGCAAAGAGAGGATGAGATGAAATGGGACTTTCGGGGGAGGTTCTTACCAGGAAGCAGAAAAGCAGTATTTTATACTGAGCACATTCAGCACTCCACTATCATCACTTTCTCATGCCTTTTTTTCATATCAAACACACTAAAAGGAAAGATCAATATTAATATTGCTGTTTTGAGGTTATTCCAAGCAATTGTTGCATCACCTACATGTGAATGGCAATTTTGTTGGAGTAAACAGTCAGTGCCCATGGAATTCACTGTTTCATTTCAAAGAAACAAGCTGTGAATGCTGAAAGGAGATTTTTTTCTCCTTCAGAAAAGGTCAGAGTTCAAGTTAGAGCAATCTGTCGTAGAGTTAGGTCCATGCTGCCCTGTTCTGCCTGTATGTGGCATACAGCATGCTGAACTGGCTTTGCTTGGTCACTTTTTATAATTTATTATTGACCTCCCTCTGGGAGATAGATCTCACATCTCAGAACTTTGTAGCTTTCTTGGGAAGAAGAGTAAATTTATGGGTGGCAGGGAACAGAAAGCTAGAAAAGAAAGGACTGGAGGGAATGAAACAGCACTGGTCAAGTCAGGCAGGATTATGTGTCAGGCTGTAATGCTGTCTTCTAAAGGCCCACGAGGGATGGTGTGGAGTTCCTCCAAACAACTAATGCAGATTTTCCTAGATGTTTCCTGCAGTCTGATATCTACTGCATGTCTGCACACCCACTCTTGACCTTTCTGTTCATGGGGGAGTAAAATGCTGCTTCCTCTGCAGAAGTGACCCAAACTAGAAAGCCTGTTGTTAATTCTCTTTTTTGTGGCTAGGTAATAGCCACAGGCTTAAATCAGACAGCCTCCTTAGTTTCTCCTCCTGAGGATCATTCTTCCCAAGAAGAGAAAAATTTTTATTCAAATAGAATTTCAAGGAAAGAGCTAAACTGCTTTTGCCCGTTTAGTTAGTGTTGCATTATCTTCTGGCTGCCTCATTAACAATAGAGTGTCAAACGACTCCTCCACCTTCCACAGAGGAGAAATGGCAAAAACAGTAATAGAAAATAATCTAGCTATAAATTGCTTTTAACACTAGAATTAATTCAAGGCACTTGTGAATCACTCACAGCATGCAATATTTCAAAATAAGGTGACACCCTCTCATTAAACCTTAGAAATTAATAAGTAACCTTAAACTTGTTGAAAATCATTTCAATGGGATCAGCGACTTAAACAAACACGTATAAACACTGATAATAATTTGCATTATTATTCAATCAATATTTACAGATATAAAGGTAATCTGACATATTGCTAACCAGGGATTTCTGCCTCTCAAGAACCAAGGAGTGAAAGAATATGAAGTCTGGGTTTTATTGCTCCAGCTTGGCTGGCTGTGACAAGGGCTTGGTTCTCCTGTCATAAAGCACAGGCACATCCTGTTGTCAATTAGACTCACCGGTATTTGCAGGGCAGCAGCATTGGGCCCCTGGGACCTTGTATAGTTTGCTTTGCTATGTAAACACCATGAAGTAATCCAGGCAGTGAAGGACACAGATGAGCAGGCAATTTGCAGCATACTAAGCAAAAGAATAAAAGGTCTGTGAGCAAGAGTCAGAGAATAAATAGTAACAACATCCCTAGGATATAATATCCACTGGTCTAGAGTCATTAAAAATATATACAAAGGAAAGTTAAGGGACTAATTAAAATAAAATACATCTGTGTTTTCCTTCTGTGGATAAACTGAGAGGACATACTGTAGGGGAAAAATTTTGTTTTAGTTACTCACTTTGATTTTAGCACATATCAAATACAGCTTCAAGGTGGAATTTTTTTCATATAGCACCTATGCTATGCTGACCTTTTAAGTGGGCTTTGAATCAAGTTGTACAACTAAACATTCATTCTGTACCTGTTTATTTATCTCTTTTGGGAAAGTAAAATGTAAAAAAGTGTCCTTAGACACATTTTAATTGGAGCAAGTCCTTTGTTTGAAAAGGCAGTTCCATGTTGTCCTTGAAAAATCTGTCTATTTAATACCAGCATAAACTTGTACAAAAATGGGACTGCAACAGATTTAAGCATGTGCTCCCAAGTCTTTCTTCCTCTCCTTTTGGACACACAGAAATGAGATATTCAGGATGTTTAAAACATATCAGACTTCATTGATCAAAGAAAAGACATGTTTATGAACAATGTTTGTGTTTAAATAAAGCTAGCCACAGCATACCAACATAAAAATATTCGCCTTAGTCCCTTGGTGCTCTTTGTTTATGGCGTTCAGCATAGAGAGCTCCTTCCCACCCTCTCATTTATAAATAGAGCTTTGCTGATGGTAGTCTTCTGTTATCAGTTTTACAACAGCATGTCATTCTGTCTTTGAAATTTCTAGATAACTCAGTGGAAAACTTGCATGGTTTACTGTTTTGAACACAGGCTTGAGAAACAGAATCCCTGGTTTCCATTCCTCTCCCTATCAGCACTTTGCGGCCAAGTTACTCATCTTTTCTCCTCTTTGTTCTGCTACATCTGCCATCTTCCAGGTCCTTCATCCATCCTAATTTTGAATAGCTGCAAGCAGTTTTCTGGAGTTTTGTCTCGCAACTTACAACAGAATGGAAACTACTGAAGGGCAAGGGAATAGAAACTACACAAGGTAAGGGAAAGAGAAGACAATCTCTGTCCCAAAGGATTTTGTTTGTAGTGAAAAGGTCAGAGATTTCACAGGAAATAAAACCGAGGCAGCAATGTGACCAGCCCTATGCAGTATTCAGTATACCCAGGAAGGAGCAGCTGAGTACTCATGGAAAAAAACCTTTGTGGAAAGAGGTGATGTGGAGATGCATGGCAAAGAAATAAATTCACAAAAAAAAATTGAGAGGAAAATAATTAAACCAAAAAAGGTACAGTAGAAGCTTCTGTTCAACAGCTCAAGCAAATCTTCCATGCCAGACTGTGTTGACTGACCAGCCACAAGTGGATAATCCTGGGCAGCTGGTTATTGACTTCCCTGGCTAATGGCAGGAAGCATCACAGCAGGAGCCAGCAGGGCCAGCCTGGACATCCCTCTCAAAGACAGCATTAAAATTGCTAGGAATTATTATCATTGTTTAAGTTTTATCTCTCCCCACCTCATTCCCTCCTACCAGAATGAAAATGTCAGCTCCTCATTTGAGGGGGCTAAGGCAAAACCAGTTGGCAATGAGCAGGCACCTTTCAAGGGCTTTTTGTAGTCTTTTAGCAGGGAAAATTCTGAAGCCTCAAGAAGCAATAATATTGGAAAAGAACTAAAATCTTCTCTTTTGCTAGAAATATCCCACATTTTTTTTATATAGAAATAAGAGTATAGCCTGCTAGAGAAGACTGAAAGGCAAGGACACTATTCTAGAGACAGTGAGTTAATGGGGAGGTACAGCACACACAGATTCAAACTTTTTTTTTTTTAGTTCACACAATGCCAGAATAAAAATAGATTGGTTTATGACAGTGTGAGCAATGGATCTGCCAAGCTGAATTTAAACTGAGCTCCACAACAGAATTATATCCCATCAAGTGGCATGACATGCAATATTTCATTTGCTGGCTCACTACTACACTTTCTG
>VWYI01025350.1:55812-69559 GCA_013399455.1 Anthoscopus minutus | reverse complement strand
ATTGAGGAATATCTTAATGTAATACAACAAACTTTGATGGGGGAAGATCCTTATTGCATATCTTTTGTCAGAATGCAATAAAGGTCTAGCAGGAGACAAATGTATAAGGAAGAGTCTGGGAAAGTAAAGAAATACATGCATATCTTCTCTGTATGTGAATTTTTCAGTTCTATGTATTGTGTAGTTCTGTGTCTATTTAACTATCAAACAATATGCTGAGAAATATGGAGTAACAGAAATGCAAACCCTGCAACTCCATTTCTTCTCTCTCAATTCTGGGATGAGGGAAGGATTTCAGGTGTGTGAAGACCTCCTTGAAAAGACAAAACAAAGAAGCATGTTATTGTTTTGGAAATGGAAATGCACCCAGCAGCAGGTAGAAACCAAAATTCCTTTGCTCTGCAGTTTCTATCACAGGAAAGCAGAGTTCTGCATTCAGGATGTCCTTTTGTGCTAACGTGGCAAAAGTCTGATGTATTTCAAGCTGATAATTTTGCTTTTCAAGTGTTTGTTTATTCATTTCATTTGTTTTTCCCCTCTCTGTTGGGCAGATGATAGTTCTTATGAAGGATCATCAGTATTCTTGGGAATGGATTCACAGGGGTAGAATAAAAATGGGATGTAGATTCTCTCTTACCCTGCCAGTGCTGCCTGATTAAATAAGTGTGCTTCTGATCATGAGACAAGTGAGGTATCGCACTGCCATGCAGTCAAAACCTCCACACTGGGGCTACATCTGGCCCAGTTTATGAATTGCTCTTATTTTAAAGAAAATCCTTTGCTAACCCCTTATTTTTCAGATGCATCACTACAGATGCAAAATGATAGATTATGTCTGGATTTTTGAAGTAGGATTTCCTCTCTACTCCTTTGCTGAGGCAGAGTAAAAGTATTCTTCCCTTTTTTAAACAGAAGCAGGGTATGTGACAATTTTACATGTTTCTGAAATACTTGTGAAACCTTAGCAGAAAAATGTGGAAGGTCAAAATATATTCTGTTTTTTTTACCTACTGTGGCTGAACAAGAAAGGCAGGGAGAGGACAGGAAACAGAGCACAATTGCTGTTTCCTTACAATCTAGAAGTCACCTCTGATGGAGATAATTACTGGGAGAGTCTTTTCTGCCTTCTCCATAAGTAAAGGTAGTAAAATCAGGCATCACTACTTGAGGGGATGCAGGCAAGGAATAATAACTGACATTTGGATTGAGGTCTCTATAATGGCAGTTTGTCATTACATTGATGTGCACTGTTAAAAATTTGGCCTCCAGAGGCTGCAAGAATTTGACATATTTGTAGTAATGAGTAAGCCTTCCAAAGTGGATTTTACAAAGTACAATATTTCAGGCTAATTTTGAGCCCTGTGTTTACTTTGGAAGCCCTTTAAATCCACTCTAAAATGGTTGAACTTAAACTGTCTGCTGGAGCATTTTAGGCTTTCTGAAACAGAATTACATGAGAAACTGCTTTTACAAAAAGTCAACAAAAATGTTTTGCCCTGCACAGAGTAGAAATACTGCAGAAACAGGAAACAGAAACAATTTCATAGTTCAGACTGCACATATATGGATGCTTTTCCTCAGCACCTTCTTTCAGGAGAGATCATCCCAGGAATTCAGTACCATTTTCTAAGTGAGAGCTCTAGAAAAACAGACTATTACTTGTTACAGTGCCAACAGTGACTGATAACTTAACCAGTCACTAAATCAGGGACTCCAGGTGAAGGCACTGGGACTGTTGAGCTTCCGTGGAAGCTTAGAAGAATTGTTTATCTAATAATTTCCAGTTCGTATAACTCTTTCCTTTCATTTCTTTTCTCCCTCCTCTACCCTTTCCATCAATAAAGGTTAGGCAAGTACCCCACTGAAAATGTTAGGAAATGAAAAAACTTAGGATCAAGATTGGTGCTGGCTGCATACCAGTGGTGCAGAGACCAGGGCAGCTGGTGCTGCACACCAGGAACGAGGGGTCCAGGCAAAGGCTATATACAGAAAACCCACTCATTGCCTCCTGGCTGTCAAGGAGGCTTTTGTCAGTGCTGACAGCCTGTCCCCTTCATTAGCATCAAATTAATTCCAGCACTAAAATAAATCTCAGTTCAAGCCATGGCTGATAAAGAATCCACAGCATGTCCTTGTTACCTTCTATGTGTGTCTATCTCCTGTCTCTGCTGGAAGGGCTCCTTAACCAGCTCTGCATGAGCAAAGAGATGGGAAGCAAGCAAATCTAGCAGTTGTCTTTCCCTCTGGTACCTCAGCCACTCTAGACTGTGACACATGGAGGCTCCCAATGGTGGGATTTACATAACAATTTAATTTTAAAGAAAGAGGACATGTATTTTTCTGGCAGATGTGTAATTAGTGTAGTTCCTCAGCAGACCCACCACCGTTCCTTACACTGTCTACTGAGAAAGTTAGAAATGGCTGACAGGTTTTAGCAGACAGTGGTTATCTAGGGTCAAAGTCAAAGCCCTTGCTGGAGTGGGTAAAAACTCATCCAAAATATGATGTCAGCTTCATTCTCTGCCTTCAATCCTACATGCCCTTTGATTTCCACACACAGAATTTGGATGTTCACTAAGAACAAACCCAAGGAGCAATGATATAGATGGGAATGTGATCTGGGGGCTCTTATTTGTGGATTGGCCCACATATTCATCATACTTAATGTGCAGTTCTGTTTTAAGTTGTATTAGTTCTGTTTTCATCTCAGAGCTTTATGCCTTTATGGTATTGATCTCATAAACACAAATACTTCAGAATAATTGCAGAAAATTTGAGAGAGGAGAAGGCCTTGTGTAATTTAAAATCTCTTCTAATTTTTTCTATTCTTTATGCCATGAATTTTGAAGAATGCTGGACAGGGTGAGAAAGATCTCCATCTCGGCCTTTGAAGAGAGGAAAGGGGGCAATGAGAATGAGAATAAAAGCAATAAGGCAGAAAAAGTATCTACTCTAATTCTGTAAAATTGCTGGAGTAACAAGAGTTACATCTTTGTTTTCAGTCTGCAGTGGATTTGCCTTCTCTAAAGTCATGGTGACGAGTCCTGACAAGCACCCAACCCCCTTGGAGAAGAGTAAACATTTTGTACTTCAGAGGCTGGTGGCCATGAAAGACATGATACACTGAATTCTACTAGTTCCCTAGTGCTCACCCTGAGCTGATGGTGAAGTACTTTGCTGGCCTGGAATGACCACAGGAGACAAACAGATACACATTCATTCAATCCATTTGGGCCTGAGAAATCCTTTTGGAGAGGCTAAAGAGAAAACAGAAAAGCGTCTTTGCGTGCAAATTCTTCCATTGTACCTCAAACTGGCAAAACCCTGTTTATTTACCCAGGTCATGGTTCAAACTATCCCAAGATATCCTTGCTTATCTGATTCCATTGGAAGAATTATAGGACAGAGGGTAAAGTTTGGCTACAGGTGAGGCAGGTTTCTCTCTGCTGTTCCTGCTTTCATGCATTTTTCTTCACCCTTCTTTTTTTTTTTTTAATTGAATTCTATATTGAGACTGTGAGCCTTTCTGCCTCTTTAATCTTCCACTTTGAATTCATTTGCAATGTGATAGATTGAGTTTGTGTTTCAGGAGGTGTCAGTGGGACCATGATAATGCATCTCAAATGGTAAAGTCTGCATCTTAATTGATTACCCACATTCCTCCTTGGCCATGTCCTCTGCCACAAATTCAGCATAAGGGGGTACAGGGAGAAGGGGCTGGGATTGAGGAAAGGGACAAGAGAAGGCACTTAAGAGTTTTAAAAAGATCTGTGTTAATTCCTTCAAGATGTCCCTGTGTGATGTTTCTCAGTCAATAGGAGATTAGATTGAAGAGAGGATAGACACTGTTAATCCTCTTCTATCCATTCCCACAATGGGTATTAGCATAGGAATAAAACACAAACAAACTTGCAGAGGATTTTTTTGTGTTCTTTTCTTCCTTTCACTGCATGTCAAGAAGAGCACTGAAGATCTGAGTCTTTGGTCTCGTTTTTTCCCAGGAAGGCAGGGGGATTGTCAAGGGGGATTGTCACATGAATGCTGGACTGATTACTCAGGCTCCCTCTGCAGCTGCAGACCTCTCAGCCCAGAGCTGTAACTGTAGCCAGGCAGAAAAAGTATTTCTCCTTCCAGCAAGGTTGGAGAAAAAGGGCAGTGATTTAGGGTCCGTGTTTCCTTTAAGTGAGACCATGTGATTCAAACTTTGTCATTACCATGAATCTTCTAGGTTTCTTATCACAATTTTTAGGAAGAAATTTCCTTTGCATTCACTCAGTATCAGCATGAATAATAAAGAGTATTTCCAGTCAGCCAGAGCCAGGTGTGCTGTGAGCCATTTCAATTCCAGTTTGTCCATCTGGCCCATTCTCTCACTTACCCCTTTATTAAGGCATATCTGGTCTATTTACATGCTGGAAAGAAAGGGAAGCACTAGTGATTAAAAACTGTTTCCCTCCTTATGCACTGGTCAGACAATAACAAGTATCTTCATGCCTTGTTTGAAATTATTTTGGAGAGCTCCTGTATTCTTGCTGTCTTGTGCATTTCCTCCAGAGCAAGAATATATGTCCTAAAATAGGTCATTGTGTGCACCTTTTCTTAGATAGCAGACCGGCAGTGAATACAGGACCAAATTCAGAGGACATGGAGCTGGGGAAAAAGAAAAGTCTTTCTTCATTCATCCACCTCCTATTTTTTCCCCATTGATTTAAGAAAAAAAAAAAAAAAAAAGAGAGAAAAATTAATNAAAGAGAGAGAAATTAATGAAAAATTAATGCAAGATACATCCTGAACTTAAATAGCCTCTGTCTAAATATGGACATCCTGACTCTTGGTGGCAAGTTCCTTATGTTCTGCCAGTATTAACCTTTGAGGAAGACTGAGGTTATGATTATAAGCATTTCTATAGTAACTATTATCACAAGGTACTAAAATGATTCACCAGCACTAACCTTGGAATAACCTTCTAGATCAGTTAGTTTTTAGTTCTCTTTTACATATAGAAAAGCAGTGTTGCCGAGCATTGAAGCAACTTTCCCAAAGTAGTTCATAGCCAGTGGCATAACACAGGACCAGGAACAGGTCTCTAGGCTCCAATGCTGGTGCTTTGAGCACAGGGCACAGGAGTGACACTCCTTAAGGCAGCCTACTGCCAGACAAAGTGAGACATTATTCCTGATTTCCAGTCAGGACTGTAGCAGTAGAGAATCTCTGCTTCCTCTGCTTTTGGTCAAGCCTTTTCCCTACAGAGAAATAAATAATCCATTTGCTGTTTCTGCCTGACATATCATCCAACATGCACAGCTCAGAATAAACACAGGTGTACAGAGGTAGAAGCTGTTTTAATATATAATGGTCCAGTTTATTTCAGGATTCTGGAAAAAAAGACTGTTCCCTATTACACACAGGAACTTTAAGTAGGTTTCATAGGCACCACCTGTCATTTTCAAGCAAAAGATTGATAAGGCCTAACATCAATTTTATCCATGGTCTCTGCTTCCCTCTTCTCTCTCCAAATATGTTTTTATTCTTTACTCCAGTATCTGTTTTTGATGTCAGTCTCCAGACCAGATTGTCCAACACAGGATATCAACTACCAGCAGAACACAGATACACCATCCTTCCCATGGAGCGTGCGAAGAGTAGAGCATCTCGGGTTGTTCCAGCCCACCAGTCCTAGCCCTGCTCTGCTCCTGCTCTCTAGTAGGGGCTGTGGGGTATGAAGGGAATATGGACAGCCTCAGCCTACCAACCTGTGCAGGCTGGACTCCAGCTGCTCTTCTGGTTGTTTGCAGCCTTGGCTGGACTCAGTGGTTATCTCAAGCATATGAAAAGAATCCCTCGCTATGCAATAAACAGCAGTGGTTTTATTGCCTTTTTTTCCCCTGGTACACCTGTGTCAGCCACAGTTGGGCACTTCTTCATCATGAAAGTACCACCCAAGCCTTGAAATCTGAGGCTTTTATACTGTAAGCAGTGATGTGATTTCAGAGACTGAGTAGCTAAGGCATGTTCTCCAGGAAACAAGCAGAAAACAACTCAAAACATCAAATAAAATCCTGACTGAAAGAAAACAAGGGCCCAGTCTCTCACCTTCTTTGGCATTCTACTTTGACAAACTTCAAATGGTACCCAAAACAGCCTTCCCAAAGGTCCCAGAGCTCTTGGAAAGATCAGCAGACTGCACTTGCTGTAATTATTGGGGTTGTTCCAGCGTGCATGCTCAATTCTCACTTTTTTTTCCTTTGCCCTGTTCAAGTTTTTATCTCCTCCTTGTTTGATCAGGTATAGTAACCACTTTGCTCCACAGATCTCAGATATATTTCCTTTCAGGTGCAGCTTTAGTGAACAATAAATTTGATTCCAGTCACTCATAACATGCTTAACTGATTTTAGCTCTCTTCCCTAAATTCAGGGGCTACTCAAGGAAAATCTCTCCTCCATATTCCCTCTCTCTCCAAAACCAAGGTCTTTTCTACACTGATTGATTCACCATCACCTCTCACATGCCAGCTGCAGCTGAAAAGCTCCACCTGCTGCTATTACTCAGCAGTAATTGCACTGCACTTTTGTGCAGGCTTCAGGCATTCATCTTCAGGATGACTCAATAAGGCAGTCCTGCATTGATGAAAGGCCTTAGAGCCTCCATCTCTCTTGTACATGCAATAGCCACTTTCTCAATAAACTCTGGTGTGTGTTGAGGGGATGGAAGAATGCATTTTATGATGAGTAATTTATTTGCCAAAATTTTTTGTCTCCTCTCCTCCCTGCTCTCAGGCTGTGTGAGAACCAATCCTCGCAGTCATACATTACTCCCTGAGTATTTCCTGTGAGCCACGTTGCACGTGTAGTTTATCCTCAGGCAGTCCCCTAGAGAGCATTCAAAATCAAAGCTGTGTGTCAGATATGTCCAGTCTGCAAGCCATGACCTTGGTGCCTCCCAGGAGACCCAAATCCTCTATGCCTGCTTATCCTGCTGCTGGCTGTGCATCTTGGAGCCCTGTGGCTGACCTTGAGCTCTCAGCATGGAGCTCAGCATACACTCCCACTTGTGCTTCCACCTAATGTGTTCCAACCCCTTCCCAGCTGCAGCCCCATCACTAGCCAGGCACATAGGGAAATCTCCTCCTTCACCTCCTCATTTGTATGAAAGCAGCCAAAGGACTAGATGTCGCTGATCACTGATTCCTCTCAGGGGCTGTACTCGTTTGAGAACAAAACCAGTGAGAGACTCCAAGTCAGAAATACGATTTATTAGGAAACAGGAAGAAAAGAAAGAAAGCTACTGACAAAGTCAGAATACAACCTGATAGCCTGTTGGTCAGGGTGTTGGCAGTAGTCCAGTGGTACTAAATGAGCCTGGGCTTCCTCTGAGAGTCCAGTGAAGAAAGGCACCTTGGTGCCCCAATTCTCTGTTTTTTATGCAGGTAGAGGGGCTTGGCTCCTCCCCCCTGCATGGAGCATTTTCCAATGGGATGATAAGCTTATCAGTGGACTCAATGGCCCATCAGCTTCTCCCCTTGGATGGAGCATTTTCCAATGGGATGATGTAAGCTTATCAGTGGACTCAATGGCCCATCAGCAGAAAACCCCTCCCTAGAGGGAGGATGGGTCGTGGGAGAAATAGGGAAATTGTCCTGCTGATTTCTTATCAGCTGCCTTATCAACACAAGATTGCATCACTTCCCCTCATTCCAGTTCCAGCAGATGGTGATAGAATAACACACTTTTGATTACATTTTGTACTGTAACCCATGACAGGGGCAAACAAGAGGGCAGGAGAGAGCTGCTGGTGGGATGTCCACTTGTTTCTCTCCAATGCCATTTCCCCTGCTGTTTCAGGACTGACTGCACACATGTGGTGTGGAGGGATTCACAGGAAATTAGCTTGATTTAAGTGGGGGTATTTCTCTACCTGTGCTGGGCAAATGTAACTCTGGGATGAAGGTCTCTAGAGAGCTCAAAATTCACTTTTCATAACCATTGTGCAATATTCCCTTGCAGCTGTCTAGCAGAACATTTCTGCTAACTAAATAACCAGAATAGATCTGGAAAGCAAGCAGAATGTATACCTGCAGGGTCGTACAATATTTATTTACCACTTGCAGAGTTCTTTCATTTTGCTGTGGAATACCATTTATGCAGCTTTGGAAAGGTGCAACAGCTGTGTCAGGAGGAAAACCTAAGTCAAGAACACCACTCTAGGCACTATTACAAACTCTCTCTGTAGCATCCCAGCAGCTTCTCCAGTGCCTCTGGTCACCCTGACCTGGCAGCAGAAGCGTTTTTGTTAGCTGTGGTGTGATGAATGTGAGTATGTTGGAGGTTGAGGAGCTTCAGATGTTATGCTGGAATTGCTGAACAGGCTTTCCACCTTCACTTCTGTGGGTTTTCTTTGATTTCCCTTCTGCAGGTTGTGGAATGCGTTCCTATGTATTTTAGACATCTACATACCTATCTAAAAGAGTCTCTGAATTTGCATCTCTATATAGCACCATACTGATAACCATTACCAGTATGAGGAGGGGAGTTACAAATCTGAAATACAGCAGACGTCCATTGCTGTTGCTGCCAGTGGGATTGCATCAAAGCTGGCTGACCATATAAACAGGCTTCTTTTTCTCTCCAAACATCAACACTTTGAAAATTCAGCATATTTGACAATTGGTACAAAATGAAAAGCAAGTTGCCAAATATTTCAGTTTGAGAATTAAGGATTTTTTTCTCTCTTTTCAAATTTAAAAATGTAGTTGCAAATGTGATAAATTTTTCCTCCTTTGGTTGGGAAACATGATTCTCTCTGAACTATTTCTGTCCCAAACTTTCTGGCATTCTTAGAAGCTAACTGGTCTAGAGTTTTAAAGGTGTTGCACATCAAATGTGCCTAAAGATGCAGACAAGTGTTTATTGTTCTAAGAAAATAAAACTAAATTTCTTTATGCATTGTTAGGTACCAAAGTATCTTTACAAACCTGGCCAGTATCTCCTCTGTAGGTGGGTGTCACGAGTGTTAGAGTAACCAATGATTCATTGCATATGCTATCATTGAGACATGCAATTGCTTGATATTACCTTCTTCAGAACTCCTCAGAGACTTAGTCCTGATTTCCAGAGAGAGAAAAACCTCATCCTCCAGTTTTACAATTTTATGCACTTTAATTGCAAAATCAAATAATTAGGAAGTGTAACACATAATAAATATTAACCCAATTTATTTTAATTTACTTTGATATAAACAAAACCAGTGAATCTAATTAACATAATAATTGATCCATTCTTAATAGGCCAACAACCTTATAAGCTTTATCTAACACACTGGAGGACAGAAGTTAGCTGCCAGGCATAAGCACAACATAGCATTATCGGCACCAGCTGGAACATCTTATTCCATTCTAAATGCCAGATATAGCAAGGTGTCAGTCACTCCCAGATCAAAGGTGATAGTGGTGTTCATTTAGATAGTTTGTTCAAATTATAGATGGTCAGACAGTAGTCAATGTGTCTGCTTTGCCAAGGGAGGCTGTATAAAAACATCATGATGTCTATAAAAGTTGCATGAATGCTTGTTACATTCAAAATTCAGATGAAAATGTACTGAGAAATGCTTTCAGGATTAATCACATAACATTCCTAATCTAAACTTTCATGCATGCATGATTCTAGAAAGTGACTGCTTAAATTAGGAATGCCTTAGAAATGCAGAATCAATTAGCAGCCATTAATAGGAAAATCTCTGTATTATCTGCAAACACACATATGTGCACACATGTAGAGAAAGCTACATTAAGTGTCAGAAGTCCCCTTTTACTGACACTAGAGCTATCATTCTAGGAAAAAGACCACAGAAAGACAACTCTTGAAGGTTTTTCGTTTAGCCAATATAGGTTCTGTGACTTTCCTCTGAGAGATTTAGGAAGCTAACACATTGTTCAGAAAATTTCTCAGTCATTTACTTGAACTACCTGTTTAACACTGATAACATTTTTGTCTAATCATCCTATGTATTGCAGCACATCTTCCCACTTTTTCTGTCTGCCTGGGAAGGTAGAGGGAACATGAAGTTGTTTAAGAGTAGTGGTTATGTGATGGCAGCAGCAGGCAGACCCAGTTTCAGTGGATAGGAAACAGAAACATAGATTTTTGATTTTTCAGAAGGGATGATGCAGCTTATCTCACTTCTCCCTAACTACTGCTCACCAATTTCTTGGCAAATTCAAATGAGATGCTTCTGGATTCACTAGAATTGCTTGGTATACATTGCTTCTCCCTTTAAAAGACAATCCCATATCGTCATGAGGGAAACAAAAATCCATCCCATCAGGCAGAGATTGTATAGATTTTTTCATATTTCAGATCATGGCTCAATGGCTATGTGCCACTTACTCTATTCCACAAGAGTTCTGGCTCAAAAATTTGTCAAAAGTACAGATGTAACAAAACGCTGGTGCTAAAGATAGTAATTCTGTCAACTCCACGCAGCAGTTGCTAATCTGCAAGGACCCACAGAACTGCTTCTTAACAACTTGTTTCCATCTACATTTTGATCCAGGCAAATTTAAGTGCAAATACCACTATTTGTCACCGAAAAAAAAGGGAATTTCCCTGTACTAACTTTGATTTTTAATCAAAATTTCTGAGGCACAGACCTGTTTTTTAATTCTCAGTATAGCCTCCAGAATAGACAAGCCTGATGCTAGTTAGGTCACCTTACTCTAACGGGATTAAAATGTGTCTTGAAAATTATTATTATTATTATTGATATAATATTAATATTAATATTATTATTAATAATAATAAAATAGCTTAGGTTTCATTGTAAAAGGGCAATATTTTGTAACACAAGATGCAAGCTTCCAGGAAAAGTAGATGTGTGAATGTGTGAACTGGGGAGGAGTTAAATTTTGTATGATGGTGACTTCTGGCACTTTCTGAGACAGACCATTTGAAGTTCAAGTCTTATAATTCTAAATGGTGGTGATGTTGGTTAATTTTGTTTTTGCTGCTGTTATTATTATTTCTCTATGTGCTTGAAGAGCCTTGCAGGGCTAGCAAGGGCTAAGAGCTGCTTGTGCATTTCACAGGTCTGCAGGCACTCTGAAATAGTGAGATTTCCAAATTCCAGTTGCAGGTGTGGGGATGGGGGTTATCTCAAGCCATCACACTTCACTGTCACAGTGTTACTTGTCTGCCCTAATCCCCCTCTGTCTTCCCAGTTCAGTGGTTGCCAGTTTTCCCTTTCCTGACCAAACACTGGAACAGAAATAGAATAATTTACTCAGGAAAAATGATTCTATGATTCTATTGGCAAAACCTTCTGCAAATAACAGCATGTTTTGCTCTTTTTGTTAATGGCATGGGGGACCCAGTGGGTCCTATCTCATTACATGAAGCCCTCCCTCTTCTTCCCCCACAGAAGATAAACGTGATGCATGATAGGGCTTAGTTGATTCATTTGAAAGGATACAATGGTCCCTTCTGTACATCTTGATGCAGCCATGTTATGTCAAGAGGCAGAAAAGGTTCAAAGGCACATTGCCCAGCACAAGAAATGCCACTGCTGGAGCGGACTGGGAAAGCTGCAAACAGCAATGATGGGGCATGGGGGATTGCAGAGAGCATGCATAGATCACCCTGGTAATGCTGCAGGTGGTGACAGCAAACAAAAAGCAATGTCCCTCTGCAAGACAAAGAACAGCTGGACTCTCGCAGTGCTCTCTGTTGAGTTTTCTTCGGATTGTCTCCAGTTTGTTTTCTTTTCCTGGCTGCCTTTGGCACTGCAGGGCCTTGAGGTCTTCCTTGCTGTGTGAAACCTTCCCAACCTGATTGTGAGGCTGGTCAGGTTCCTCCTGCTTCCTCCCACCTTGGAAATATTTGCTCATCAAGAGAAAGCACCTTCCTATCAAGAGAAAGCACCTTTTTATATGCATTACAGCTCCTGATTGACAGGCTGGGCAGAAAGTGTAGTTTGTAATGTTGAAGTGAGTTTGACAAGAATAAACTAGCAATCTGATATTTTTGCTTTGCTACTGTGTTGAGATAAATTGATCTTGCTTCTCCATTGTTTTAGGTATGCAAGAAGAACTTCTCTGTTTTCCCACAGTATGCAGTTGCAGCAGGCAGAATGAGGTTCCAATATCCAGCAGCCAAAGATACAAGATACATATGCAGAGAAGATGAACAAGGTTTTAAATAGTAAGAAGCTTTTTAAAAGAGCCTTTAGGAAGATTAGTGTATGTGTACTTGAGCCCTTATCCCGGCCAAGGGGAAGGACTGATAGTAATTTATGATTAGTTTGAAACCTTTATCTGCAGCCTAAGATTTTCTTACAGTTTAAGACAAGAAAAGATATTCAGCGATTAAAGACCAGGACTGGTTATCCAGGGCTCCAGGGTCTACACTTATCTATACTGAATTACTTTAATTTAGGGTGTATTCTTTAGCCTTCCAATACATCTCCCTTCGTCTGCATCCCCTTTCCCATTAAAACAGCTCCCTTTCTGACACCATTGTCTGAATTATGCCTTCTCTGAGGGCCACACTTAAAAATATATTAAAGCCTGGAAAGTAACCAGAAGAAAGGGAAAGAAAAACCTGATGGTAAGGGCTGGATAAACTGCATTTCTGAAAAAGCTCATACTCTGAATCAAACCCCTATATCATTCTTGAACTCCTTCTGAGATTACACTTGGTCACTCAGGCTTTGAAGACTAAAAGAAGCTTTTCTGTATGGCACATTTTGTATAGACTTTGCAGAGTCCAGGGGCCTAAAAATGACAGAAAAATTAAGCTCCTTCTGCAGCTACCTGGGTGTGGGCAAAGAGCGGGTATGAAGGCAAGGGGAGAGGAGTTGGGTTAATTCCTGCATAGATGTGATAGTAGGGGAATATTTAGCTGGAGGGAGAGCATCATGTGCAGGAGCTACTGAGGTGTGTCCCTAGAGGGACTGCTGTGCTCTCACACAACCCACAGGGCCCACAGCCTTAGAGGATGACTGTGTCCTCAGCCATCAGAGGGAATGCTTCAAGGAAAGAAATATTGGTGTGGTGGTCTTCTTGTGACCCCATGTGGCAGGTTCAGTTGGAACCGGGCAGAAACACCAATTACGTGTAGTGGTTTTAAAATTGCCAATTTGAAATTTCCCGGCCTTCCTACTTATTTTCTTTCCCACCTGACAACATAAAACAAAATCTGGGATTTTTAAATCAGTTATCACTTTTACAATAATCTCTCTTCAATTCGCATAGGGCGAGGAGTTTTCTTTTTCAACACCTTGGAGATATGTCCACAAGAACAGTTCTCTGTGGCTTGCATCTTCACAAACAGCAGCTGCCCGGTTCAAAAAACTCTGCTGTTGTGAAACTCCTCACATTTTCTTCATTGAGTCAATGGGTCATTGTCAGCTTATGGGGTGTCATTTTTAAAGATGGGCTGTTCAAAGAAAAAAGACTCACTTTACCAATTCCTACAATCATCTTCATCTCTAAGAAACACAAGTCTTTTTCCTCTTCTCAAAGCACCACTCCTTCTTCAAGAATCTGCTGCCTCTGGTCATCTGTTACCTCTGGTCAAGTTCACACTGAACAGGCCACCATCTCCCCATATTGTTTTCTCTCATGAATTAAAGGAAATGCTGTAGTTATTAGTCCATCTCCATGGTGTTACCAAAAGAACTTTCAGTCTCAATTCCAAGACATCTCCTTATTCCCTCTCTCTTCATTTTGATACTTAAACTCTTTCCCAACTGACC
>VWYI01025350.1:15668-55598 GCA_013399455.1 Anthoscopus minutus | reverse complement strand
CCCAAGCTCTGACACCTTCAGCAGCCAGAAGCCAAAGAGAGAGAGTTCAGAGTTTCCCGGGCTTTAAAATGGGTGTTCACAGGGATGGATCCTGACTCTGAATGGCCTATAAAACTGTCAGTTCTCAGAACTGGACAGCCACTGGCTCCCTCTGAGGCTCTCTAGAGCCTCTTTCAGGAGAACTGTTTCCGGGGATGTTTCACTTCCTTCTTCTCCAATATTAACTAATGTCAAACCAGCACACTCCACAATGATGCTCTCCATATTACTTCTTCTTACAAAGAGCTTTCTAAAGGGGTCTTTTCAACCTGTAGAATATTAACACATTCACCAGACTTGTCTCACAGCTCCTACCCATTCTTACACCAACATAGTGCCTTCTTTGTTCCTTGGCTTTGTTCCCTGGCTTTGTTCCCTGGCTTTTTCTGGCTTTGGAGCATACCAGAGTGACAGAGGAACATGACTGGGAGCTGACCTTGACAGCTGAAGATCGGTAGAGTGTGGAGAGTGCTGGTCATATTCTAGTTTCTCAGTGGAAGGTGGACAGCTGAGAAGTGTGGGATCAATGTTCCCTCTGTCTGCCCATGCTCTGGGATGGAGCACACAGGAGACCATGACTTTACCTAGTGGGCTCCACAGAAAGAGATCTAAAGATCTTGACCAATTCTAGATGGACAAAAGCAGTAGTTGCTTAAAGCGTGTGAGAAGACAAACTGAGAAAAGATCTGGCTATGATGTGCTGCAAGGAACTCATGGTTCTTCTTTTCCTTCCATTCCTTCTCTTCCCTCCCCCCTCAGCCAGACATGAAAAAGTATCTTTAAATAATTCTGTCTGACTCTCAGTTTTTTAGAATTTTTTATCCCAGTTTATAAATAAGCCTCACTTCCGAGTTACATGAATGCTCCTGACTTTTGGTAGAGAACCAGGATGCTTATCTAGGCACTGCCAATTCCATCTCTCTCTGTATAACCCCAAAACCAGATAATAATTACATGTGAGGTCAGGCAGAGAAAGTAGACAATGCAACTGAAGATAGTTCTGACTAAATAGAAGAAAGAAAGGAAAGAAGAGTGAAGCTCAGGTGAATAGTGATGGAGTAGGGCGGATCACTGCAGTCCTCCAGAGACTTTTGCACAAGCAACATATCTAAGTGATACTCTGAATGCATTTCCTGTTGCCAACACATTGATTTACGCTTGACAGGGAAATTGGGCATCAGAGTTTAAATGAAATGGAGTCCTGCTGTTTCCATGGAAATCTCCCATGTCAATCAGAGTAATGGAGGGCACATTTTGATTTGTATAAAAGTAAACAAAGTAACTCTACTGCAAAGGCAGTGGGTTATCTTTTCCATTCAGACTAAAAATCCCTGTGTTCTCATCATAGATTCTCTCCTTCCTCACCTCTGCTTCAGCAGAGACACCCTTATCCTACATACAACCTTTATTTCAGTTGACTGGATCCCACAGAGAGCCTTATTCCTGGATCAACAGCATTAAATACATGACAGATAAATTACAGGACTGATAGCTTAATCCTGTATAACAACCAATATGTTTCTTTGCTATATCTAGCTCTTCTGTATCAGTTTTGGGGTTTTCCCCTGACCTATAATCTCCTCTACTTACAGACACCTTGTGTGGCTCCAGTAAGATGATATTTTGGTATTTCATATCCTATGCTTCCACCCTCCCAAGGAAATCAGTCTCCTAAAGATGAAATCTTAAGATGTGAAAAATGAGCAACCAAATATCAGCTTAATATGTAGTTCCCACTGCAGCCTGTCAGCAGAAATAGAAAGGTTCATCTCTGGGAAGCATGGGCAAGGAGAGCTTTTTAATTCTTTGCATCAGCAGCAGCTATCTCACCTGACAAAATAACAGGCCACTCATCAGGCTCTATCACACCAAAAATTAGCAATTTCTTACTGCGCAAGCACGTTAAATAGTTTGCATAAATATTTGTGTAATGCAAGTTTACCACGGCGTGAGTTGTTTTCTGCCTCAGGCACAGAGACAACATAGAGCAGGCATTAGCCCTCCTGGAGCTCTGTGTTACCACAGCTGGATCACTTCCATGCCTGAAACAGCTTGGAAGGTGTGTTCCCCCACCTTATACAGGGTGGGCATTCTTTGCAGAGATCTAAAACTGCAGCTGCCTCAAGTTTGTCCTTCCAACCATACAGCAAAATATCACTTCCCAGAAACAGAATCTTAGGTTTGCTCTGGCAGTGACAACAGCTCTCCCTCCTTTCCTTCTGGCCTGGAACATAAGCAGGGATCACATCTGCGAGAGGAAAAATATGCAGATTTACTCCTTTTTAAACTTACACACATAAGGGAGCTACAAACCTAGTTGTTTCTTTCCCAGCCCATTTTATCATCTAAGCAGCATTAAGTTGGTGTGCAACCAAACACTGATTTTACCACTATGGTCATAGATTTCAGCAAATTTGTTTTCCCCAGACAAAGAGAGACAGGCTAATAAATGCAGATGAAAGATAAAATGCAGCAGAAAGTGAAGAGATAGGAGAAAAGAATGCATTCTCTTGTCAGAGCGTGGTGATGAATAGGTAGCTATTATTTTCAGACTCAAGCATGTACTGTGAATTGACTTTGGACGAGTTGAAGTCGCAGGTCAAGGTCAATACCTGAGTCAAACTTATGATTCAAAGTCTGGATAATGTTTCTTCTTCACTCTTCACAGCTGGGGCACTAGGACAACACTAAATATTAATATTTCAGCTTAGAAACTAGGACTGTTTTTTAAGGGAGTCACACGCACCTTTAAACTGCAGGAAACCAAATGAAGCTGCACCTTAATGAGCTTAAAGGAGGGTGTCCAGCTGCCCACCAAGGATTTACCAGGGCTGGATCCCTAACATCCTTTTCCTAGTAATACATTGTGGCTGGAAAAGAGAAAGCTAAAACCAACAGTCAGAGCAAAAGTCTGTGTTGCTCGTGACTTACAACCATGGGAGCAGTTCTGCTGCATGGGTACCAAGGTGTGGGGACAACTACTGTAAGGTTGAATGCAAAAATCCTGAGCTTATGCTTTATCTTTTAAACTCACTGGCAACACAGAATATGCTTCCCATTGTAACTTTCAGACACAGAGTTCAAACTTGGAATAAAATATTTTTAAAGTCTAAGGAAATGATAGACAGAAAAAGAATAAGAACTAAGATTAACCATCCTCTGCTGTCTGCTAACTTACTCTGTTTTATGCTTTTAATCATACTGGGAAAAAACTTGGTTATTTTACAGTCCTCTACAACTTGACCTAAGGTAACTAAAAATAAATTTTCCACAAGCAATGAACTGTCCATAGGATGATTTTAAGACTCCCTTAGAGTTTCATGATAGTAATCCACAATCATAAATCCATCTCAATTTCTGCTGACTTGGTGCGTCTACATGAATGATATTGCTATCACAAGAATTATCTGAACTTGTATCCATGGGAAAAAAAATTGGAGTATAACTTTCAAGTTTCCATCTTTTATTTAGAAGTTTGAAGAAATGAATCGCACTGAAGATTCCCCTGTATTTGCACAGGAAGTGGGTCAAGCTGCTCAAAAGTGTACGAGTCTGAAGCAAATTTTTGGAGGAGTGAAAGAAATGTGTGTATATTTGTGAAATGAGAAAAAGACTAAGTAAAAGCTTAATAAGCTCCCAAAGGGAACTGGGGAAAAAAAGATGTTAATGCAATTACCGCTGATAACATTTTGAAAGAGTGTGTGTATGTGAGAGAGAGAGAGAGAAATTAGAACATCAGCTTGGAATCCTTAATTACCAGCATGTTAATTACACAACAAAGCTATCCTCTTATAACGAAAAAATGAACAAATATCAGAAGCTTTGTTCCATTTAATCCAGAAAAGGAGCGCTGAGATCCAAAGTTGTATGATGTAAATCTGGAAGAACTCCAAAGAAGTCAAGAGAGTTAGCCAGTCTCCAGCATAAGACAGCAGAGATGTGATGCAGTAAGGAAATATACACAGTACTGTCTGATTTCTCACTCAGAAGAAGAGTGGCTATGAGGTTGGTTCCCTCATGCAGGGAACCCTGCATGTGACTGAATGCTGACTAATGTGTGGTTTAATTAATGAGGTTCCTTTGCTTGGATCATTGACCTCTTCCTGATGGTCTGTTGAGTGACAGGCCTTTACAGAGGTTCTAACTCTTCTGTTAATTTGGAACCAGAGGTAATTAGGAGAATGGGATAACATCAGTGTTCTGTTACTAACAGAGATGAATTTAAAAAGTAAAGATTTCACTCAGATATGAGTTAGGCTATTTATTAGGTTGCTGTTGCCTACACACATCTTGTTATGTTTAACCTGCTTGTAAGACCTGTGCTTCAAACCCTTCACCAGCTGCATTGTCCTTCTCTGGACATGCTCCAGCACCTCAATGTCCTTCTTATGGTGAGGGGTGCAAAACTCAACACAATCTTTTTCCTTCTGTTCTTCCCTATCCTACTCTGATAAAACCACTCTATCATTTCTCATCAGGATTTGATGTTTGGCCTCACCAGGGCTCAGTACAGGGGCACAATCACTGCCCTGGTCCTGCTGGTGGCGCTTTTCCTGATAAAGGCTAGGATGACATTGGCAAAATCACAGGAAAGGGATCAACTTATCTTTTACATTCTCTTCAGTTTTTACCAGAGTTGGATAAAGTTCCCACTTTGCAACATACCAGTCATGAGCAAGCCTTTTCTGAGGTTTTCATCACATTCAGAGCCACAACAGAGAAAAACAGACTTTTCTGTACTTCAGAGAAATTCTTGGGCAAATATGTCCTCATTTCCCTTAGATCCAACTTCATAGAATTCATACAGAGCCCTAGCACAGGGTGACTGGATTTCGTCAAAAGTTTCTTTCCTTTAAGGGTTTACTCTTCCCCTGATGAACTCTTGTGACTCCCACTGCCACTAATGGGAAGCAATGCATGCCTGGAGGAGAGCTCTGCCCCTCCTCCGTGAGAAAGGAGAGAGTGGTTTTATCAGAGTAGGATGGGGAAGAACAGAAAGACAAAGCTTTGAAAGCTGTCTAATTATAGGCTGGTGTTTTAAGTGCTACCAGCCAGTGTATGTACTGAGTATTTGGCACAGTATAGCTTTGATTCTCTTGATTAGAGAGGAACATTTGAAAGATTGGTGAATGTGTAGGAAATAGAAAAGAGAAAAGCCCTCCCCACTGGTGAAATGCAGTTATGGTTGCTGAAGGGGATCCAATGGTGCATTAGCAGCAATGAGGACGATGCTGCAGCTCTTCTTGTGCGTGGGTATGCATCCCTTTTCCAGTCAGCACTCTTGACTTCCATTAGACTGAGTGAGCATGTAAGTACAGGAATTTCCATACATGAAAATTTAAAAAATTTTAAACTTTTAATCCTGAAGAACTCTATGATGATCATTTATGAGGAACTGGGTCCCTTTGATGGCAGCTCTTACTGAACAGGGACAGCCTTTGCCTTTCCACACTGGTGGTCTGAACAGGAGATTAACATTAATCCCAGAGGTGCCCTAGTTCCTAATCAATAATAGATTCGCAAAAGACTTTTGTTATGGGAGATCCAAATTCAGTCTTCCTGGGAAACTCATTAGGAGGACAAGGATGGTTGTATATGAAAATAGAAGAAGAAATAAATTATTAAGAGTGAGATTGCCAAGTATAAAGTATTTCTTTGCAATGCACCTGAGTGTTCATGTGCCCACAGTGCTATGGTGATCCATTCTTTCAGGTCATATCTCAGTAGTGAAGAAATGGCTGTGTCCACTTCTAGGAGCCCTCTTTCCCAGCCAATTGAATTGTAGGCACAACCTCCACATAACAGAGTACAGAGTCAGAAAACTCTGCAGATATGTCTTTTCTTGCCTTTAAGTAAATAAATCATTCTCCTCCTCTTCTCTCTGTATAACTCTGTAACCAATTTCAGCTTGACTAAAATGCACATCAGTTCAAAGAACACCTGTTTAAAAACAGCTTCTCAAAATAGATTTTATTCTCACTTCACTGCTGGTGCTAGTCTTCCTTATGGTTTCTGCCCCAAAGTTCCAGTCAGACCTGTCCCTGCTCCTTGTGAATCCACTTAACCGCTTCACTTCCAGCCACAATTCCAAGAGATTTTCTCAGCTGCTTACTGCAAGGCAGTTCACTCCATGCAGAAAGGACTCAAAATTGGACAGCAGGGAAGACAAGGGTAGCGAAGCCATTTATAAGATGCATGTACCTGTCAGCTCATTCCCTTGCTTGCAATGACACAGAAAGAAAAAGAAGAAACTCCTAAACTGATGATGCAGCTGTTTAAACCAATTTGGCCATAATGCCAGGAAGAGCTTTAAATGGTGCATTAATTTCTACCATAGAGGCAGAAGAAAAAGAAATTTGCATATTACAGTAAATGTTGCATCCGAGATCAAATGGGAAATTGCTAAGCTTACATGTTTGACCTGGCATGGGTTTGTGTACCTGAATTTGCACAGCAAAACCTGGAAAAGAAACATGAATTATGAACCCTAGGAGAGATGTCTCACAGTGCACCAGGGTTCAGGCCCCTATTGAAGTTCTCACATCTCAGAGGATCGAATGAACCTAAAAATGCAGTGATTCTAGAGTCAGTACAAGATGTTCTAAATTTTGGAGGGCAAGGTTAGTCTGCTCCCGTGTGACTGAAGAGACTGAAAGGCCTGAGGAGCATGTGCAGGGTGTTGGGAGGTATTGGCAAGAGAGTCCCCACCCTGTCCCTGTGCCAGAACAGCAGGGCTGACTCACTTCTGCTGCCTCTCTTAAGGTAACTGCAAAATGTATAGATAAAAAGCAAACTTCATGAACTCATAAATTTGTTTCCAGTGAAAGGTACTGTCTTAATAGCTCTGGAGAATTATTTACCTACAGTGGGTCGTAAAGAGTAATGTGTCTTCTAATTTTTCATTGCCTATCAGAGGGCAGGGAGAAATTGCCCCTGGAGACAAGGCAGTAGTATCTGGCCTCCCAATTAAAACAAAAACAATTAAAATATTTTCTCATTGCATTTAGGAACGCCCAAACAAGTAAAATCAGTTCTGTACATAGATATAATAGGTGTTTTCTTTGGCATTCTTATGGTCTGAAGATTACACAGGAAGGAAAGGTGTGCTTGAGAGAAGTCAGAACCCTGAACAGAGAGTGTTCTGAATTACCTTTGCAATTTTTTTATTTCCCCTATATGTCTGATGCCCTGTGCAGGTTCCCTTTGCTATGTGTGATTCCCATGGAAAAATCCCTACAGAGTTAAGCTTCACAGTGGTGGGGATTGCTGTGATGCACATCATCTTTGGTCTTCTAACCAGTGGATGAAGAGCTACCATTTCTTTCCATGCAGTGATGCAGTTATGAAAAAACTTTATTTCCATCTGCCAATTTTCCACTTTTATGGCTGGCTCAAAGAATTTCAAGCCTGCTGATGTTCTGCTTTGTGAGAAAATATTATACACTGAATTTCCACTTTCTGCATTAATGGTATGTGCAGGTACTACATGTAAATAGCAGGTGCCAGCCTGGAGACACCTCTCCTTTGAAATTTCAAAGAGGTACTTTTGTGGCTCTAAAATGGTTTTAGAAGCTTCTCAGAATGCTGTTTTTCGGACTTGGGTTTTTTTCTGTAAAAAAATCTATTTCTGCATCCTCCCATTAATCTCCCACTTCTTTGCATTCTGGGAGAGAGCTAGCTGGAATGCTATGGTTCAAACTCAAGATATGCCTTGCTACTTAATGAAGTTTCCTATGCACTCCCTGGAGCTGTCAGGTCAGGTTGCAGCTTGTCTTTTCCCAGCAAGGCTTCCCAGGAAGACAAGTTCACTACAGAAACCTGGGAAACCTGGAGGAGTTGCTAGAACAGATGTCAGAGCAACACCTGCGGAGTTTTTCACCATAGGGGATAAGTCTTCAGGACCTAAAGTAGTCTTTTAAGCATTTAATAATGCCTTTAGCTTCTCCTTATTTCAGTTTTTTGCTGATGTTGTATGCTAAGAAGGCTACATTTCTAAATCATGTAAATTTAATGCTATCCAAGAGCCTCATGGGCTTTAGCCATTCTCAGGGGTAAAGACAGAGACTTGCTGTACAGTGTTGCTAAGCAGTCTGTCCTCACACCTGCCTCTGCTGTCACAGAAAGTGTGCCCTGCAGAGCCCTGCTTCCTCTTCATCTCTGCCTGAAGTCTGCACATCCTTGTCTCAGTGCTGACCATCACCCCACCTTCCACTGGGATTTAAAAGAAATGGGCAGGTGGACAATAACCAATGGGTTGTAATTAGTGTAAATAATCAGCAGGCATAGTTCAAACATCATTTGCTCTCCTATTGCAGAAAACATGCCTGAGAGATATTTCTTCCTGTGCAGCTGTCACACACATGAGTCTAGGAGAATCTGTGCTCCTTCTCTTTCTTTACCTATGCCAGAATTGTGTCCTGCTAATATTCCACTCTAGATTTTGTAGGTTGCAACACTGATTGAACCATGCATATGCAATTTGTTTCTCACCCGTGCTCTTTCTGCAGCTGAGAGAAGCACATGGATCTAATATATATACTATTAAGAGTACCTTTGGAAACTAATCCTGGCTTGGATTTTTTTCTTTAGGAGAATAATTCCTTTTTCAAAAGTAGTCATGGGCCAATCCAGATGGTAAAATTGGCTCCGTTTCATTAGAGCAAATAGTACTACAGCAGTTTGAAAGAGGTAGAGAGGTGATTCTGCATAGTCAAGAGGCTAAAGAAGAGATCTGTACAAGCAGTTTAAAATAAACCGAACATGTGGGGTACCAAATAATTGCCCAGTGCATCTTCCTACTGTATAGTTGTCCTTGGTTTATTAACTAAGACTTTATTCAAGTAGTTCCAAGTAATAGGGTTCTACCATTTTCCTCATAATTTCCTCACAATTAAAACAAAAAAAAATCATAATATAATGTCCCTGGTCTTCAGTACAGACTCAGTTTCTTCCCAGTTTCTACTAGGGCATACTGATTATAAAGAGGTCTTGAGTTCTATGTGTGATCTTGCATCTCTTCTCAGATATTTCCTACTCTTAAGAAGTTCAGGAGAATTGTTCTTTTCACTTTCACTGTATCATACAGTTCTTTCATGGTTGGGACAGATTTTCCAATTCTAGTACTAAGTGAATGAAATGAACCCTAAAAATGAATGTTATACCTCTCTATTGAAAAGTAGTTTGAAATAGAGAATAAATGCTAGATCATCTTCTGAGATGCAGAGTACCCAGCTAAGCTGGGCTGCAGCAAAAGTGCTCTATTAACAGCACCAGACCTGGTTCTGGTACAAGGTACTTTCCCTCTTTACTGCTGAGTTTCTTTTGGTCCATCAGCATTTTTAAGTGCCTTCCTTCCTGGCATGCTGATTTCACCCACAACCCACTGTGCCTTCTAAACTTCACTTGCTATTAGCATAACTGTTCCCCTGATTTCTGGTTTCCAATATTTTCCAGTATCCCAGATGATTCCCTGCCCAACCATCATCACCTGAGTTTCCCCCAGTCAGATCTAATTGCACTGCGATTGCTTGACTATTCTTCTCATTCTTCCTCAACAAATACAGACACTCCTAATTCCACAGCAATAAGAAAAGAAAGCAAACAAAACCATATTGAATGAAGCTTCTTTCTCTAGGCTTAGGGACATGCTTGGAGATGTCTCAATTCCCTTTTCCAGCTTTATAAACTGCTAGACATAGCCATTATCATCTCAGAACTGAATCTATTGCGAAGTTATGGCAACTCCTTTTAAAGTTTGCCTTGGCTGTGCTAACCTGCCTCCCTTCCTTTCATGACCCTTCACACCCACCAGGAGCTGAAGAACGAGGTGATGATGGGTGCTGAGGATTGGGAAAATCACCGCTGGCTCTTTGCCAGCTGGTACGCAGAAAGTACTACCAGTCTCTCCCACCATTCCCTCTGTCATTGCTTATCCTCTCTGGTTTATATAACCTGTGTGACTGAAAACTATGGTGAGAGATTCTCCACCCCTGGAGGTACAGTATGGGGCTGATCTTAGTTAGAGAGCACAGAAAGCTGGTGACCCAATCCACCAAAGCACCTGCAGCCTGAGTTATATTTGCTGCAGTCTTATGAGTGAAAGACAAAAAGCAAGACTTTATTACAGTCCTCATTCCTTTTCTACTGTTGGATGTAAATGTTCATCATGTAGCTCAATGCACACTGTCAGCAAGAAGAGAAAACCAAATAAAGCAAAGGAAGATTTTATTGATGTCTCTCGGATCAGAATGGGTTTATGGACCCAGACAGAGTCTTGCTTCAGCTAAAAAAGGATTCTCATGTAAGACAGGTGAGAGGAATAGTGATGCAAATGCAAGTGCAAGGGCAGAGTGATGGAGGGAAGCTCTAGTGTTGATCAGATATGTGAAAGTATGGAGAGACTGGGAAATACATGCCTTCCAGGAAAGTGAATTCTTTTTATAACAGGATAGCTCTATCCTCTAGGCTTTGAAGCAACTTCCTTTTTTTTTCCCTTTGTCGAGGCATCATGTTTGGCCATTTGAGTGTAGTCTGTCATTCTAGTTTAAACAAGATAACAACTTTGCCTTGTGCATTGTGATGCTGTGGTTTGATGGATCCAGACGAGACTCAGGAGATGACAGCATTGCTTTCAGCTCTGTCACTGGCCTGCAGGTTGACCTAGCCAAGTCATGTAATCAATCTTTGTCTCATTTACCAGCCTTACAGTGAGACCAGTGGGAATAATCTACCCGTTTTTTAGCTTGTATTGGATATTCCTGGTAAAAATATTGGATTCAAGTTTATGTGGAAAGGACTAGAAATATCTGTTCAATTATATTCAAGTACTTATTTAACATAACTAAGCCAATAGAGATCTTTGTCCTGATCACTCGAAGGACAATTTAAGAATAATCCTGTAGATGATAGAATCGCTTGAAAAGGACTAATCCTATGGTGCCTTCAGGGGATCTCAGTCTTTGCTGCCCTGCTCTGTTGAGGATCAGTGGATTGCAAGCATGCGGCTGCATCTTTGACAAGGCACCGAAACATCGAAACCACCATGGAGCACAGCTCAGTGTAGCTCAGAAGTGTCTATACTGGCTCTGACACTCATTCCAATAGGAGTTCTACTTGACCTAATTTTCCCTGCCTTTTTAACATAAGCACAGCTAATGCCCCTGAAATTCTTCCAATACTTGCACTCAGAGATTTTGTGCAGTGCCCTTGGCATTTCCTGAGCATGCCAGATGCTCCACAGCTCTGAATGGTTATATTTACATTGTATTTTCATCCTAGACTTGAGCCCTGGGCTTTGGCTTCACACAGACTGCTATTTTGCCCAAACTGATCTCAGCTGTCAGGAATGGGTTCAGATCATCCTGCTGAGTGTAGCAGGAGCCCCACCTTGTGATCTCTCTTCCCTCTCTACCCCATGTTCAGACCCTATTTGCTGAAGCAAGACTGACATGAGAGGTTTTGGTTGCCTGGCCAAGAGACAGGACACTCAAGCCTGGACTGAGGCTGGGAATAGGAGACAAATCAGAGTTCTGATCTCATCTTGCACTGCATGGCTCTTTTTGGCAGCTGCTACACAGAAGGGGCCAGTCAAGAACAGGGCCTTTTTCATGCAGACTTGCTCCCATAAGCACTTTAGCCCTGGAAACATAACCAGAAGGCAGAAAAATGTCTTGGGATTATGTTTTCCTTTCCTTGTACCATGTGCCTCTACTTTTTCTCTCTCTCCTCTCTTTCTCTCTTGCTCTCAGGTGTCTGCTATTTCTCTTTGTAATGCCATGCAAGAACAGCCCACATGCTGGGCATCAAATAGGGATGATATGGATCCACATCTCAGCAGTTTATCTTTTGCTGTCTTGTTTGAGACTCAAAGTACCAATCTGGCTTTTAACACCTCAGGTACTACTAAACTTGAAGTGACTCTGAGGAATAGCTGCACAGATTCATAAAGCTTTTTACATAGCCTCAGCTTCAATATAGATGGATGTTTTTATTTCTTTTTTCCTCCCTGTAAAAACGTTTAAGTATGTAGGTGGATACCTAGTCAGACTTTTGGGATGTCTGTTTGAGATCTGTCCCATTCTTCAAGGGCTTGGCACCTGCAGAGAAGTAATTGCAGTTTGGTATGGATTTTGTAAATAGTCTTGAAGCTATTGGGCAAACAAAAACCAAAACAATTCAAGAGTACCCATTACCAAACTCGATATTCATTTCAGCTGGTGTTATTATAAGAAAACCAGAGCTAAACACTCCAGTTTTAATACTGGAAGCAGCATTTAATCACCTCATTTGTGCAGTCACCAACCAATCCCACATTCCCCATCTCAAAAACTGTTGGAAAGGAAGGATGTGACAATGGTGTGAATTTCTGGAGACACTAACAAAAAGTATGTAACGAAACTAAACTTCAGAGTTGGTAAAAGATGGTAGCACCAAACCTATGTTCATTTGGTGTCTGAATCACCTATCTAGACATGAGCATAAAGTGCCTTGTATAGGCAGCTGCTCTCCCACTGTTGCAACAGAGGCCCAGCCAGGAGACAAGGGGAAACTGAAATTTCACTACCCTTGCTTGACAGTCTGTAGCTGATGGCTTTGAACAGTCCTAAATCCTATCATATAAAAATACTCTTTAAAGTGTGCTTGGGAGTCTGAGAAAACTAAAACTTTGTGGGCTTTTTTTTTATTATTTCCTGGCTTTTTCCCAGTGGTGGTTATAGGCACTGAGTGTGTATGCAGGCACATAGTCACATGCTTTCTCCTTAAATAGAGAAAATGAAAAGTATGTGAAGGTCTTCTGGTTCATGAAAACTGAAAAAGTAAAACAAAACTTTAAAAAATGCATTTAAAAACAGCAGAGCTGTTTTCTCTTCATTGCTTACGGCTTGGACTCCAGTGCAACAGGAATTGAAATAACTGCTAAAGAATCAGGCACATTTTTTTCTGTTTTGCTACTAGGTCATTTTTAGGGTGCAGGTGGATGGCACAGGGAGTGGCTTGTCCTGATCACAGATCTCTGGATTTCCTCCACTGAAAATTATTTGTCTCCATTCTTGGAATGCTATCTGGACAAGAACACTGGAGGAGATGGATGTCTCCCTAGCTGTTACCAGGCTGGCTTTGCTTCTTATGAGCTTTTCCAAACAGATAGATATAACTCTCTACATTTTGGGCATGGACTGAAGCCTGACCTGAAGAATGGTGGGTTTATGTATGTTCTGAGTGATTTCCCTAGTTAGAGCTGGAACAATTAGCAGATCACACTGTAAAGCACCAACATCTGATATAAGCACCACCTCCTAGATCCTTAATTATTGGTGTTCCAACTTCTTTTCTTTTGGTTGAGTTTTCTGACCTGTGAGACTTTTTACAGGGGCACGTGTGATAGGACCAAGAATTATGGTTCCAAACTAAAAAACAGTAGGTTTAAATCAGTTATTAGGAAGAAAGCCTTTGCTGTGAAGGTGGTGAGGCACTGGAACAGGTTTCCCAGAAAAGCTATGGATGCCCTATCCCTGGAAGTGTTCAAGGCCAGACCAGACAGGGCTTTGAGCAACCTGGCCTAGTGGTACAGCAGTTGGAACTTGATGGTTCTTTCCAACCCAAACCATTCTCTGATTCCATGGTAACTAGTCAGTGTGATATCTACAAGCAATTAGACCCTCTGGAATACTTTCCTGTGCCCTTAACACAGGTGGACCACATCCACTTCTGTTTCAGAGAAGACTTTACACATTCTCCCTGTGGCCACAGTTGAATGGCTTCAGCTGCACAGCTGCTATAGCAAAACTGCTCCAACTTTAGGAATTTACCTGGATGGCCAAAAGTTGTCCCAGGCTTCTTTCATTGCTCTGTCAAAGGACAGAGCTAGACATCTCCAGCCCATGGTTTGGATGTAAGCAGACTAGGCCACAGAGGGCAGTGGGTGCAAGCAGCACTCCTGACTGCAGAATCCAGCAGCTCTTCTTCTGCACCTGCTGACAGATGAATTTTGGGAGGATAAATCCAGCCCCAACAGTAGATTAGCTCTAAGATGTGGGCATATTATAATTCTGTAAGGGCACTGCTGTGTAGATTTCTTTTCCTGAGGCTATTTAACAGAGGTTTCATTATGGAAGGAGATGATACAGGGCCATGTAATTTCAAAGGAGAACAAAGCTTGCTGTAGAGGTGTGAGCAGAATCCTGGAAGCTATCTGGTGTCAGGCTGATTAGGTAATATTTCCCAGACAGCTTTCATTAGAAAAGAAGTCTTTGTAGTACGTCCATTTTTAGTTTTTGCAAAACCATATGAATTTCTGTGGAATTCCTGCAGGAGAGAACATTCTTTAAATAAAAATGGATTTAGGATCCCATTTCAAAATTTCAGTTTGAAACAAGAAAGTTGTATTGGTACTACTTTTCTATGCATTTTTCATATTTTTTGTTTTGTGTATGCCTTCTTTCAGGAGATCACTGTTGAAATGTTCTCATTTTAATTTTTGCACAATAAAGCAGTCTCTTGGATATTAATGAAGCCAGAATTCAATCCAATTCACAAAAAGAGCTAAGACACACTAATTAGCTCAATGTGATTGCCCTCAATAACTGAAAGCAGATAATTACCAGGATATTTCAATGACCACTTGCATCCATACTTTGATGTACCATTGGCAGTAGGAACAAATGTTATATGGTCTTAATATAAAATGATTTCTTAAAACCCACATAAGATTAAGAATTATTTTGTGAAAGTCATGTAAGAAATATTAGAAGATTAAAAAAAGAAATCTTTTTGAAAGTCTGATTTTTTTTTCTTCTCCTGGCATTCTGCTTCCATATTTGAAATTGAGCTTGCTAGTAAGGAACCTACAGTAAATTTGGCTTTAGTGGTTTAAAATTATGCTAGCTCAACTGTATTGTTTCTACTAGTTGAGGTAACCAGCCTCAGAATAAGGTCCAATGAACTTAGTGCAACCCCCTAATTATGTTCCCCAAATGGAAGGTGTAACTAAAGATGCAAGACTTGAAAAAGAAGGGGCTTAGACAGGGTCTGACTTCACATCCTGTCCTTTAGTCTGTCTCAGAAGAAGTGACTTCCAGCAGGGTAAAATGGCAAATAGCTGGAGGCAGATCATTTTTTCTGGTCCTGGATGCTTGCCCACCTCTGCCAGGAAGTCATCATCCCATAGCATCTGCAGGCAGGTCTCATCCTGTCTTTGTCTTAATTCTCCCTTCTGTAAAGAATGTAAGTAATAATGCAACTACCTACCTCAAAGCAGTACAGGAATTAATTACTGTTAGTAAAATCCTCTGAAGATAAGATCTAAGTATGATTATTAATACTTTACCTGCAATTTGCTCTGTGCCTTAAAAGACAGAAATAATTTACCATGAAATTATGTGATACTACCTAGGGCTAAATTAAGGTCTTGAATAGATGTGAAGGACTTACATTACTGTTAATTTAAACTACTATGTAGAGGTGTCAAAAGGCAGAACTGGGCTTTATGTAAATACCCAGCCAGGACCTCATTATATCATATACAATTAGTACTTATAGGATAGAAAGGTCTTATGAATTATAAGTGATCCATTTCCTGGGATATATTCAGAGGTGCAGATCTTCAGAGATAGCCTCTTCAAGAAAAGATTATTTAGTAGTATGCATTTAAAGATAATAACACAAAGAACTTGAAGATTTATTAGTTGAAGAGGCAATGCATGAGGTTTTCCTTGGTTTCTTCAGATTGACACAATAACTCTCTTGGCTTAATTTATCTCCCATTGTTTGCCTCATTCATTAACCTAATGAGATACTTTAGCATAATCTCCATTGGAAATACTTGCTTTGCCATAGGAGTGAAGGTTTAAACTTCAGGGGAATGAGATTCAGTGCTGAAAAGCCAAGAGACCCATGAACAGAAGTGGACAAACCGAGACCCATGGCAATTCCTGTCAGAGGAAGCAGAGAGCAGAAAGCCACATTCCCCCTGGCATCCTTGGTGTTTAGAAGAGACAATGAGGCAGCTCTGGCAATGTTCCTGTCCTTCCTGCACCTTGAGGGCAGAGAGGTGCTTGCAAGAAGAGCTATGCATTACTCATATACCCTTGCTCAGCTACAACCCATGCTGCAGTAACTTGCCATGAAGTCAACTTTCCTTTGTGTGAAAAATGATAAGCCACCAGCAACACTTCATGAATCTCTACTTTAAACCTTTTCAAGGGATCAAGACACATTTAACTTCTGTAGTTTATGAAGACATACCCTCTGAGATATCAAAGGGGAGAGAAATATATCCATTTGAGTAGAGGACTGTTGGCAGCCACCACAGCCATAAGACAAAACAGGTTGATTCTGGTGTCAGTAGAGAATATCTTCTCTCCAGTCTGAGGACCAGGCTCTGGGCAAATTTTATGCCCAGAGTATAGCAAGCCAAATGAAGAAGACTTAATATTTTGTAATAGATGATAAGCTTATTCCAAGTTTTCACCATATTTGCAAG
The DNA here is from genome assembly GCA_013399455.1 of Anthoscopus minutus. Classification (NCBI taxonomy): domain Eukaryota; kingdom Metazoa; phylum Chordata; class Aves; order Passeriformes; family Paridae; genus Anthoscopus; species Anthoscopus minutus. The sequence goes on along the minus strand of VWYI01025350.1, from coordinate 39,079 downwards.
AAAATACCTTCCTGAAGCTTTATCAAATTTATATCAAGGTTAACAAAAGATAATACAAATGAGGATGAAATGGCAGGGATGATGAAATCTAGCTGCTGATGAGGTGAAAATACAAATAATTTTCCTGTGAGCAAGTCTTTACAGCGAGTCTTTACAGCTGCCTCATATGCTGAATTCTTAGCTACAGAGGCTGCTGCCAGCCCCTCAGATTGGCCTCCATTCTGTCCAGAGAATTTCCAGAGTCAATTGAATCAACCATATTCTGGTGTTATCTTCAGTGTAATGGACCCTGTATGCCTAACACATATCACACGAAGAAACGCAGAAATATCTCTCTTAGCAGAGGGCAATAAGTTTCTGCATGGTAGTATGTGGCCTACTATTCAATTGCTAAAGTTGATGTGGAAGTGAAAACCAAAACTTAGACAGATATGAGCAAAAGAAGAATTAAGGAAGCAGAATGAAAAACCCACTATCAGACCCACAGTGCAAAGTCTGAAGGGAGAGAAAATGTTCTTCACAAGAGAAAGTGAGAGCAAAGTAAAACTGTTCTCAGACCTAGATGAAGGACTTTTTGAGGCTTCTCTGTTCCTACTGTACTAACATTTCTGATGTGTTGAATCTCATTTGCAATTTACTTCCATTATAAACTTCTACTGTCAGCCTTATGTCCAAACTCAGTCTTTTCAAATGTTTCATTATGCCTCAGTCTTTGTTATATTGAAATATTTGCTGTCAAAGACATAACTTGGTTTGTCACTACATGATTGGTATTCATGGCAGCCATCTCTGAAGTTGTCTTGAGGAATCAACCTCATGCAAGCAGCGATATTGGCAAGGCTGGAATTCTCAAGCTGTCCATGGATGCAGGTTTCTTAGGGGCTACTGGCACAGGATAAAATAGAAATAGCAAAGCCTTTCTTGTTCCAGATGTTTGCTTGGTGTCGTTTCACATGTATATTGATTTGATTACACTTTTATAGGTGCAGATATTTCCTCTGGATCCATTAAAGAATTGAAAACGAACCTTCCATTAAGGAAGAAAAATGTTTCTGCATAATATAGATGACACTGTGATATCTTTCAAGCAAGGTGGACCTCAGGGGTGCATTCATGTTCATATGTTTAGATCTGATCCTCTTGATTTTCATATGAAGGTAGCTTTTCACTAATAAGGGTAAAATACTCTCTAGACATGTCTTAGCTTTCTGCTATTGCTAACTGACCTATTGGAGAGGAGCCTTGCTTAAGCTGTAATAACTCTATATTTAACAGCACAGTGACAGCAAATAGAAAGAAATTAAGATTAAATAAAATAATCCCATAAGTAATTGTTAAGCCTGTAGCTTCCTTCATAACTATATAAAAAATAATTGTCCAATTGCAATAAATAGTATTGTGCTGTGACAAAAATGAATGCAAAATAATATCCTTGCAGGACCCACAATGAGTCATTTATGGGTTAAATAACTGTGGTTTCTGAAAGGAATTATATGTCTTCCTTAAACAGATGAGTATAACTATTTTATTACTATTGTGGGGCTGCAATGCTCCTAAAAACTGTAACTGATGTGTTGGAGACTTCCACCCAAGGGAGGTTCTGGGAGTTTGTATTGTTTGTTTAGAAAGGACACAAGCAGGTGGAAATCTACACAGAAATTTTATACCAGCATTTGGCTGTTGTTTTTGTTTTAAACCTAGAAAATCAAGTTTTCAAGTTCCTGAGGTGAGAACAATCCCGCTTCTGCTGAAATCAAACTACTTCTGGGGAGGAGAAACAAGAAATTATTCATAGTACCAGCTGAATAAGGAGCTTCCAGGCTCCCAGTTCCTTGTCAGCTTTACTTCTGAGCTGCAATCCAGCATTCCTAAAGCCCAGGAGCAATGAAAGCCTAAATGCCTTGTGACAGGCAGGAGGTGGGGAGCTGGGGACTTTGAAGCTTGTAAACTCAGTGTCCCACAGGGTCTGGGCTTTCCATCCCTCATCAGCCTGACAGGAGAGTAAACCATCAAGCATAGGGGAGTCCAAAAAATGGGGTTTCTTGTCCTCCAGCTGGAAAGGCAGGCTGGTAGGAGGCCAGGTGAAGTTTCCAGTCACATTTGAAAGCCTCTAAGTGGTTTTGCAGCAACTTCATTTGCAATTAAAACTGTCCCAAAGAAGAATTATATTTTTGATGAATAAACAGTTCTTCTGCAGAAACGAAAAGGTAAACTAAGCAGAGAATTCCCAGTTAGCTACAATAACAGGCCAGTTGCTCACTGAGTGTGGCACTTGAAGAAAATATATTCCACAAAGCAGAGTCGTGGGAGTGAAAGGAGTCGTCTGTCTATTGGTAGGTAATGGGTAACCAACAAGTCACTGGTGGCTGCTGTTGGAAATATGCACTGATGGTGCTTGCTATCAGTGCAGCCAGGGGTTTGTAATGAAGATGTAGCAAGCAAAAATGTCTGTGCTGACTGTATGACATCTGCTGGTGATTGTCCTGCTCATCCCTCCCTATCCTCTACCCTTGTGCCTTCTCCAAATTCTCTTCCAACCTGATTCAGCTCAGTGAACTGACAAAAGGGTAGTTACTTCCTTTTTTTCTCAATATGTTTTCTGCCATCATTAGGATAGCCTCAGAGTTGGAAGCTGGAGTAGGGGAGAAAGGGAACAGGAGGAAAGCAGGATCTGTCTTCAAGTTCCCTTTCCCAGGGCCAGTAAGCCCTCTGAGCCATATCCCTCATGGCCAGTCATGCATAGATGGATCAGACTGTCTATGCACAGTCTGTGCGTCAGCACAAATTTCTAAACCTGTTTTCAGGTTGCTTACTTAAAATTAATGTCTCCTTGCCAATTCTTCTCAATATACCGTACTTGTTATAATTGTCCTCATAATTCTTGGAAAATCTGTAGGACAGATCTGTAATGCAGAGGTTACAGGTAGGTCCAGTTTTCACATGCCTTGGTCCTGCCTGAGAATTCTTGCAGACATTGTTGTTGACTCCGGTAAAATTAGACAACTATAGAAGGCAAAAGAATGGCACACAAAAGTTACATCCTATGGCAGCCTGCTGACACCAATGAGAGGTTTGTCCATAGAAAATCAATGGACTTTCTGTAAGACTTCTGACGCAGGAAACACATGGATTATAGAATTTTTCTCAGTGTCATTTTCTAAGACACAAATAATTTAGTTTATATCAGCTCAGATGACAAGATTCAATTTCTCACCACTATCACAAAACTTGAGTAAACTTGGGTTACTTTTTGACAGCAAAAAAAGGAACAAAACTATCACATCATTTTTCTCTTTTAAAATCTTAGGGTGTTTTTAATATAATCAAAGATTTTGGAGCTTCCCAAGACTTCAAGGTTTGCTTGAATTTGGCAGTACCACGTTAACAACTATGCAGGAAACATTTTGCTTGATGGAGAATCAAATCATACCTGGAGTCTCGCTCTCACCCAAATTCCTTGAAAAAGATTTTCAGCATGGTGATAATATTACAACTCCAAGCAGTAGGAGCTGATTTGGGTCATGTCACCAGATGCTTCACCAAGGAAACGTGCTCACCACTTTGAAAACCTATAATGACTATTTGTTTGGAGTCAGCAAGGGATTTTGTATTAATTACAGAAGTTTTGGGAGAACAGTGAATTTTATGCTAAATTTATTCATAGATTAGATGTGCCTTTTTATAAAGTGCATAATAACTCTGATTTGTGTGTTCAGATAATACTATCTCCTCAGACGTGCAAAGGAAAAGGCAGACTCTACTCCTATATCTCTAGAGAGGACCTCTGCATCCTGCTTTTTTTTTTTTATTTAATACATTTGAGGGGATGGGGAATATGGAGAAGAGAGGTTATCAATTTGTATAGCAGTTCCAAAACATTGAAGAAAATTCAGCTGCCTTTTGTTTGATGCAGTTACAAGGGAGTTCATTTTAAAAAAGGCACATCTGCAAAAAAAAAAAAATTAAGCCAAAACTGATAGGGAACATTTGTCTCCTGGAGAGAGCATGAAATCCAATATAATAATTTTAATTCTTTTTTAATTAGCATAGGCGTTCCTGAGCTTTGGCAGTAAGAGAGGCGATTTTGCAGTAACATTACATGTAATATTGACAGAATCGAATACCCAGCATCCCAGAACACTGGCCTCCTTCTCAAGCTAGGGCACTCAAGGGAAAAAACAGCATTTCATGTCCTGGAAGACCATATTTTGCTGTAGCATGTCTGTTGCATAAACTAGCAAGACTGGAAGTAAGACAGCTTTTTAGAGCACCTTGAACCTTCAAATTTCAAGGCACTTTGCAAGGACAGGGCTTAAATGGCAAACATGAGAAGACTCATTAGTGCAGCATGCTCCTCCTGCCTCTCTGCTGTTACTGCTGCAAAATGCATCTAGTGCTGATTTCCTCAGTAATGCACCTTGGGAGAAAGGGAAACACATTGTCTGAGTTGGATATCATTCTGATAGAAATAACTGCAAGGAGAAAGTCTTGTTCCAGAGTGTCTCTAGCCTCAGGCTCAACTTGCACAATGCATTCTACATGCAGTGCCCTCTGTGCTCTGTGAGCAATTCAGCTGACTTCAGTGCTGCCTAAAGTGCACCTTCACAGGGCCTAAAGTTAAACACATACAGGTAAGACTTTGGCAAGTCATAGGCCAAGTTCTGCAGCCTTGTGAAACTCCCTTTGCCTTGGATCTCTGTATCAGTGGAGAGCTCCCCTGAAACAAGTATCACTTCTGACTCAAAAGTTTTACCTGATGGGAAAAAGCAAGATAAAAAGTAAAAAAATATACAATGGAGAGAGAAGGCAGGAGTAAAGCACATGAGAACATGGCTGTCAGGAAAGGAAGGGATGTGGGATGGCTTAAAGGGTGTGGGCATCTCTAGGCACCTTTACAAACACAGATGTGGAGAGGCTGAGCTGGCCATGCCCACAGGTGTGGGTGCAGTCTAGCTCTAGTTTAGAAACCCCCTGGCTGTAAAAATGAGGCTTGGATTTGACCTGATACAATTCTGAATATGCATTTAGATTTGTCTCTGCAGACTTAGCCTGCACATAACTGATAGCTGAGATATGGGGGGCCAGCCAAGTACAGTTTTAGATATGTGGGTACCAAATCCTCTTTCCAATCATTCCTCTGTGTGAGACAATTCACTTGCAGATTGCTAAATATCTTGCATTCACACTGGGTCTTGTCCAGCAGGGCTTTGTTCCTACTTCCTGCTTATGATTCAAAGAAACAGAAACCAGGAAATTATTCTTTTCAGGTGTGAGGTGGGTTTCTTTGTTATTGGCTTTTTTTTGTTTGGTTTGGTTTTGGTGGTTTTTTTTTGGTTTTGGGGTTTTTTGTGGTTTTGGGTTTTTTTTTGGTTTTTTGTTGGGGGGTGGTTTTGTTGGGGGTGGTAATCTCATGGTTTTGGGGAACTGACCTGATTTATCTGAATGTTTTGGACTGGCAATGTTGCATCTAGATTAGCCTTTCCTATTGTGAAGTTTCTATTTGAAAGTTCTAAGGACCTTAACCCAGAACCACGTTTACCCAGATAGATAAACTGAATGCCATGCAACTTTAATGTATTTGAGTATTCCAGAGAAAACTTCAACGGGAATCAGGTTCTCCTTTTAAATCTTTCTTCTTACACGTCTGACTTTTGAGCTTAATTAAATCCCACAGATGGTTGGCATTATGGCAGGAACAAACAATATCTACTGAAAATCTCTCCAAAAGAGAAACCATTTTGCTTGGCCCGTTTCTGCACAGGGGACTGAGTGGTGTGAGGTATTTTCTTTTCAAGACCAGCCATATTGGTGTGATCCAAATGGCTTTAGGCAAAAGTCTCTGCAGCTGATATTAATATCTCCTTGTTGCATGGAAAAATGCATTCAGATCATCAGAAGCACTCCTGACATTGCAATGGGAGAAGATACTGACCAGCAAAGCAGAACTTTTGAAGAGTTCTTCCACATTCCAACAATGGAGGTAAAAGGAAAAAATAAATATCACTAGGTATGGAAAAGAGTAGGTAAGGGTGAAGGAGAAAGAACCAGAACCAGATGGAGAAAGAAGGAAGAAGATAAAAGGGAGGGAAATGAATGAAAAAGGAAAAAAAAAGTGAAACGCAGGTACCCAAAGAGGATTTGGCTCTTTCTAGAGAAGTTTATTTTTTTCAAAATGTCTGTGGTCTGTAGGATGTTTCACAGGCACTGAAAGAAGAATGTGGAGGAAATGGATATTAATTTAATTTTTGAAGTTGTTTGTACATCTGCTTGACCTGATAGGAATCCAAAAGCAAAATAACTGAAAACATCTACTCCAGATATTGGACATGAAAACATTTCTTTCACTATACATGCAGCTGTAGAAGTGATAAATGAGAGATGGAAAGAAACAGGCAGTTCCATAAGAATGCAGATTATCTCTGACAGGAAAAAGACAATGTACTGGCAACTCAGTAGTAGCTGAAGCAAATGACAGATAGAAACAAAGAGAGAAAATAAGTCTTAAAGGAGGCAAAAATAACTTGGCATAATATTTTTTCTTGGTCTGTGGCTTTCATAATGGTGCATAGGCAACCCAGCCACCTCTGCGCACCTAGAAAGAGAGTTCAATAACAAGGCAGCCCAGGCCCCATCAGCAGCCAGCAGCTGGGGATAGCAGTGATCATTTGTTGGTACCTGAAGTACCAACACTGGGTGAGCTACAGGGGGATGGGAAGGACCAGAATCTTAATTGAATCTCATGACAAGAGTGAAATACCCTGGCTAGAGTTACAAGTTTTTCCCATTACTGTTAAAAGTTGGAAGAATAAAAAAGTCACGTTCCCTCCTCTGTCTCAACCTGGGGTAGAAAAGGGAACATCCACAGGAAGTCTCTTCTGGAGCATCCCTCAGCCTCTCCTGTTGCTTCCTGAGCACAAGCCCTTAGCATGGGTTTCCATGGGTAGAGTTAAGTGTCTCCTGAGCATTTATTTCTGCTGCTGCTTACTTGAAAGTTAAATACAAATCTTAGTTATTTTTCAGACTCCTGAACTGCCACACTCCTGTCTTACCCCTAGAGCTGAAGGAGCAATTTACAAGACTTAACTATGTTATCATCAATTCTGTTTTGATGTGCTATTGCTAATTTGCATCCTCATTCCCTTACCTTCAAATTTAATAGAGAAAACAAGAGTTGTTCCTTTTTATCGCATTTTCTTTTATTTCTTCTCTTATTTTTTTAATAAGGAGAAAGACATAAAGAAAGCAAAAAAATAAATAAATACAAATACTGAAACAGCTCCAGATGAAAGGCAGTAAAATGACTGCCTGCTGCTCCCTCTTGAACTTACTGGCAGCAACTCAGAGTTTCTCCTGTTGGAAGCTGTGAGACTCCTCTCTCTGCACTGCTGGATCCTTTTAACTCCATCAGGTCTGGCCAGGAGACATGGCTGCAGCAGCAGCAGGTTTCTCAAAGATTTAGAGACAGAACAAGATGAGAAAGAGGTGTTCCTTGAACTTTTTCAGGAGTGTAATAACTCCAACTCAGCTGCTGTCTCACCCTCCATGACTTGAAAGGACTGTAGCAGCCATGCAAGGACTGAGGGGGATCTCATCTTTTTCTTCCCTATCACCTTCCTGGTCTGTTTGTTCAATCCTTTTCCAGGAAATCTGAGCCTTTGAAAGATGGTACCAAGGAAGAATAGCAACAGAATTGAGCATAGAACAGAAAAGCTACACTTCACATCTCCTGAAGTGTTCTGCACAGAACATCTCATAGGTGCTTGTGTCTGGAGTCTTCCTTCCTGGAAAAATACAATCTGTGCAAGATGTGAGCTATGACACCCTGCAATGAGGGCAAATGTTCACATGGCTCCCAGGAAAGCTCTCAGCATCTGGGTCTTGAATCTACCTGGTCAGTCCTGCTCCAGCCATATCTTTCCTGTCTGCATGGCAGTGTGAGTGTAGCCAGAAAAGAGTTGAAAGCTAAGCACTCACCCGGGTTTTGGTAATCTCTTGACCACCTGCAGGGTGTTTAAAAGCCAGGAGAAAGCACACTAGCTAGGCTGCTGCTTCAGCATGTAGAACCAGCCACAGATCAGGCTGGATTTGTGGAAGAGCACGAAGGCTTTGAGGAGTTGTCCCTCCCACTAGCATGCTCTGCTCTCATGGGATGTGAAGACAAGGGAGTAGCTGCACAGAGCCCCTTCTCTGCTCTCTTGACAGAGAGCTGACACCAGCAGTACCCACATCAGAGGTGTCTCCACTTAAACAGTGATGGCCTTTCCCTCCCCTGCGTTTGGATTTGACTCTCCTGCTGCCTGGGCTGACTGTGCTCCCCTCCGTGCACGGTAGGGATATGTGAGTCTCAATGCACGGCGTGTGCCTCCATCCCAGGGAGCTTTGGAGGCCGGTGAGACACGCTCTGTGACATTGTTATGTCAGCGGGCTGAAACTTGAACAAAGCAAAGCTCCTCTTCGCTCGCCAACTCTCTGGGATGCCGGACTAACATATGGGGGAGCTACCCCGGGCCGTAGCTCTGCATGCAGGTTAAGCCAGGCACAAATCAGAGAGGTTGTGAGAGCACCTCTGCCTTTGAATTGAATCCTCCCTGCCTGTGCCACCCCTCCATGCAGAGTCCAGCTTTCACGCGGATGAAACAGAGCCCTGTTTAAAAACGCAGCTGCAGCCATCGCTGGGGTTTTTCCATGAGCACAAATATTCCTTTGACAGTATGTCTGTATCTAGTTATCTGGCAACAGATTTGGTGTTTCCTCCAGTTTAAGTGAAACATGTGAGTCCCTTTATTTAGTACTTTGAGCCACAGAAGCAACCCTTCTCCTCTCCTCTCCTCTCCTCTCCGNCTCCGAACCTCTCCTCTCCGAACCTCTCCGAACCTCTCCGAACCTCTCCTCTCCGAACCTCTCCGAACCTCTCCGAACCTCTCCTCTCCGAACCTCTCCGAACCTCTCCGAACCTCTCCTCTCCGAACCTCTCCGAACCTCTCCGAACCTCTCCTCTCCGAACCTCTCCGAACCTCTCCGAACCTCTCCTCTCCGAACCTCTCCTCTCCGAACCTCTCCTCTCCGAACCTCTCCGAACCTCTCCGAACCTCTCCTCTCCGAACCTCTCCGAACCTCTCCGAACCTCTCCTCTCCGAACCTCTCCGAACCTCTCCGAACCTCTCCTCTCCGAACCTCTCCTCAGCATCAGCCCTTGTCCTTTTTCTTTGTGGCTAATAAGGAGATGTGACTGATTGCCTTTTCTTCCTATTGAAAACCACATATTTCTGCTACAATTAATTTTATTTTTCAGTTTAATTGACCTAATGGAAAAGAAAAAAAAACCCATAACATTAATTTGCTCACTGAGAACTCAGGAAATCTCAACCTCAGGAATCCTTAAAGCACCAGGAGATGAGACATAAATTAAACAAATTACCCCAAATTCTTTCCTGACACAGCTTTAGGAAGTCTGATGCACACAAGGGAGGATAATTGAGGGATGACAGCATCTCTGTTTCCTTTGCCTTGTATAACCACTGTTGAAAGCAGAAAGGTTGCTCCAGCAGAAACTTCCTCAACAAAGAAACAGCTCTGACGTATTCCTCAACACTGTTCTCCAAACATTTTTAATTTTTTTCCTTAAGAAGAAGGAAAGAGGAAGGTGTTATCCAAAAAGGAAGACACACTGGTGCCTGGGACAAAATAAAACTCCCAGACTTGTCCCTGCTGATCTTCTACAAGTTCTTGCTTGTTTAAGAATAGACCTATATTTATTGCCTAGTGGGCCTTGGGAACCTTTCCTGAGCTCTTAAAGTTCAGGAGCCACTTAAAGCCCCACAATACAAAAGTACTTGTGTCCCCCAGGTGGATGTAGGGATCACTGGAAACAGAGCTTCAAGCCCCAGGAATTCAGCTGGCAGCAACCAGCTTAGGAGATGTGGGAGACAGTTTGGAAGAGCATGTGGGAGCTGTTTTATCTCTTGCAGCCAGTGAAGTGTCTCCAGCAAACCAACTGCTCCTTTCATAATGCCTTTTTCCTTTCAGGTTGTGGTTGACATAGCAGGTATCTTCGTTTGAGTTGTAGATCCTGATGTGCCTGTGTGTCTGCTAATGAGCTCAGAGGCCTTGTCCCATCATTTTCCTCTGTGTGATATTGTACTACTCAAAGGCATTTTTCTGAATCAAGGATGCAAACACTGGATGAAGCCACAAAAAGTCTTCAATTAGGCAGAAATACAGTTCTAAATGATGTGCAAGAGCTGCCTTCCTTGCAGACACTAACCAAGCAATGTTGGGTCATCGTCCCTCATATTCTCTGGGGAGCAGGAGACTGGGAACTGCATTGCGGCTCCCTCCTGGCACTGCAGCATGCTGAACCCTTGACCACCACTTGCATAAGGGATACTTTCTATTCTGTGTTCTCTCATTAATTATTCATTTGTCATGTCATGTAGTGACTGTCTTGATCATTATGAATTCATCTGAGGCTAATGTGCATGTCATATCCACTGCAACAGGAGACAGTAAAGCAAAGCAAACCAACCAGCCAACCAATTTTTTTCTCTATTTACTTTATCTATTTGTATGTAATTGATTTGAAGTTGGTTGATTTTTCAATTTGGCTTTTTGAGATTGGTATGCAATTACTATTTTTTTTTCTCTTGCATTTTGTATCTTTTTTTAAAAGTAGGATTCTAATTTACATCTGTCTGTGGCTCCTTGCTGGGAATTCTCAGACAAATAAATTTTTCCTTCCTTTTTTTATTTTTTTAAAGTACAGTTATTTCCAACAGCCAGAATCAGGGATTCAAAGGACTTAATCTTTAGGACTAGATTTTTTCCAAAGTAAGTTATCTTCCAATTGAAGTACTACAAGAAGCAGCAGAACTTTACAACACTGCAGTACACAGACACCTAGATTCCTCTGGAACTGTGCTCTCTTGGCAGTCATATGCTGGTGCAGATATCAGACTAATTACTGCATCCATAGAGTACTTTCTATTTTGCAGCACAAGAATCCTTTTGTCAGCACTCCCCAGCAATGTCTGATTGATCAGACCATTTCTCAGATTGAGAGGCTACAAAAACAACTCATTTTTGATGGAAACGCCACAGAAATGCAATCTATATCGGTGTTTTATCATTAGATTGTCTTTCCACTGAGTTTGACCAAGGCCATGCAAACCAGTGTTTAACTGGAATTCTCCTAGACTTTGCAGCACTTACCTGTTTGAAAATGGTAAAAAACCAAAACTAAGTGGAGGTAAATGGTTTGGCATTATATAGCAACTCCTCAAGTTATTACCTGTCTCTGTTTATTCTGATATATGGGGGAAGAAGCTTTCAGAATAGGTTTCATCGAATAGGTGCTGCTAGTTAAACTGAAGTGAGGCAAGGTGTGTGGTTAGCTGGTATAATCTGCCTCCTTAATTTTCTGAAACATTTTCTCCACATTTTTCCAATGGGAGTGAATTTCTGTTCCATTCTCTTTTTCAGCAATTTCCTTCTCACTATGGAACTGGTGGCTGGCTGCGTGTAGCTAGACCTGTAAATGAGCCCCTCCTAGTGATGAGTGAGTGAATGATAAAATTTATGTCTGAGCCCATAGTTTTGGAGGGAAATGGAAACAGAAGCACGTGGACCCTTAGCACTGGCAAGGGCAAAGCTCAGACTTAATCCTTTGTGCTAAGGTTGTGCCATCCACGCACAGCAGGCTCTGACCCATGGTTCAGCTATATAGAACAGTACCTGGTGATAGGTGCTGAGGGTTTGAGCATCAGGAATGGCTCTGCCCTGAGCCTGAGGCAAGCTCAGAGCTTTGCAATGCTTCCTTGAGCTTGATCTGTGCTGCAAAAGCCAGATGATGCAGGGCAAAGTGTTTACCAGCAAGTGGTTAACCCTGAGAGTCACAGCATTAGACCTGAATGTCCCAACTGCCCAACAGGTCAGTGCCTTTTGCATACATTTTCTTCTTTTCCTTGTGAAGCTGGGAGTGAATCACTCTGCCTTAAGCAAGGCAATGTGGGGCTCTCCAAAGGTATTTAAGATTTAGGCTTGCATTGTTTTCTGATTGGTCTTTTCTGTTCAGAATTCTGTCTTAGCAGGGATTATGAGTAATTTCCAAGAAATCCACTCCTATTTGACACCCATTAGGTCCCCAAGATAGAGCATTCAGTCTGAACAGAGCAAGCAGAAACAAGAAGAAAAGACACAAGCATCATAACATTGAACTGCTTTTTGCATTGTGTGGGTGTAAGGAAATCCCTATGGAATAGCTGAAGTTTTGCAAAAATGCTCTTAGCAATACATTTCTGGTAAAGAGCTTACTGTGATATATAGGGTATGAGAGGCTGCAGCACAGTGGATATAATTCACTAGTTCTGCTTGAAAATAAATCCTACTCCAAGTGGCGTGAAATGAAGGTAGGAAAAGGCAGGGAGAGTGGAGCTATTTCAAGGAACAGGAAAGGGATAATTGCATTTCAGGCCTGATTTTGTCTTAATTCAGCTTGTGTTTTACAGGCTCCAACAGTCCTCCTTCACTGACCCTGTTGGATCATGAGGTGTTAGATTTCTTGCAGATGAGATAAAGGAGATATTGCAAAAGTACCCTACAAAAGGAGACTAGACTGCGTAGCTGTTGTCTGTATTCTGAGGATGTGAACTCGTGGTGTTTTTTCTGCAGCAGATCCCTTGCGTGAGTTTGGGCAAGACGTTGCTTTTTACCCCCAATTCTTTTAGGTTAGGGACTATTTCTCATTAGGTTTGTGCAGAACTCCTGGCACGCTGAGGCTCTGATTTTGGTGAAGGTCCTTAACTGCAGAACAAGAGGTGTGAAAGGAGCATACAGACAGTAAATATCATTGTTCTGAGTGAGTGGTATGATCATAGATATTGAACACTTAATTCACTCTCTCCGTAACATAAGCATTAGGAGCATTTGAAGTACTCCGAGAGTAAGTGAAACATTGCCAGGGGTCTGACAGACATGGCACATGTGGGACACCCTGAAGCAGCATCTAGAAGCCAGTGAGAATACTGTAGGGCATCCCAGATGGCTTTAGATGCCTGCAGTGAGAGAGATCAACAGGTTTGATCCAGGAGCCCTGGAGCCTTTCCTCATTAATCTGGTTTGCAGGCCACAATGAATTGGCATAGGCTTCTTTCTCTCCCTGCAAGCGCCTTTCCCTCCATTTCCACTGTGTGCACAAGGGTATCATTTGCAGTGCTAGCTCACCTTTTCTGTAGGGGATAACTGAAGCCTGGGGCCAGGATAAAGGGGCACCAGAGGGGACCCTGACTGGAGCAGCAGTGGTGAGCACTCATTCTCTATGCAGTGACTTGTCCATGAACTTGTGGATCATGTTAACTGGTATACTTTAGACACAAACTTTTTTTCCCCCCCATCAACTGAACCAAAAGAAACAGTGCTGCTCTTTCACCCCAACCACCAGAATAGAGGATACATTAAGAAAAAAAGTGGGTCTATTTCTCATCCTGTAAAGAGGAGGAGATCAACCATCCAGACTTGCCATCATCTCTGTGTGACTGGCTAATCTTATATCTAGGCTCAATAAGGAACAGAAAAACATCTGTATAAAATGCGGATGTCATTAGACATATCTATATAAAATTAATAAAAGATCAATAATCCTTAAGGGGAAGAAATGAAAAGAGAAAGGGATTTAAGAATCTGCATGGACTTCCAAGTAAAATTGAAGGGAATAATTAGACATGAAATCTAACATACTTCTGCAGCTCAAGTATATGTCCTATTAATGTAAGTTAAAATGTAGGCTGTCCCCAAGGACTTTTTCCATAACCACATGGGTGAAAAACTGTCTAAAGATTGCCAGACACACAGAAGGGAAGACAACAAACTTTAGATTTCATTTTGGGATAAATAGATCAAATATAGTTTTCTTTCCATTTTGTCACCTGTGTCTTTATATCTCTTTTTAAGTATAAGGTCTCTCTAGGATTTTATAAAGAAATATTTTTAATTTGCTTTTGCCTTCAAGGCCTGCTGTGAATGTAAGTGATGCATAGTGTGGTCTGCTCCAAGGGATAGTGTGAGTCATGCAGGCCAATTCCTTACCCAGCCTCAGAGTCCCCAGTACCTCAGTGGAAGGGCTTGCACATCGGAGAGAATTCCCTGCAGCATGACAAGAGAGAAAAAAAAAAAGACAACATGGAGCTAGAATCTCTCTCCTTGTGGTTTTTCCATACCTATGAGGCATTATTTGCAGCTTTGAAATAATATACAAATATTTCCCAATAACAATTAATAATCTGTAGAGTTAGTTTATTGCCAGACGAAGTCATCAAACCAAATTCAATCAGTAGATTTAAAAATGAATGAATAATTCTAGGGCCACTTACAACATTTATAGTTTTATTAACCCAATACAATGGAAGCTGGATTTCACTTGCGCAGGGTCAGGAAGAATTCTGGCCTTTCATACACACAAAATACAATGGTTCAAATGCATTATATTGCTTCCAGGACTGTGTGACTGAAGCTATTGGACCACTGTGAAAATCAGTGTATCCCCATAACATTACACAGCTCTGCTTTTTCAGTGATAAAAATAAGATAAATTCCTTCTTGCATTGCATATCGATGAGCAGAATTCAAAAGAAGTGACTTGTGTTTTTCTTATGGTGGCAAAAGGACAGTGACTGTAATGAATTGCAGTTAGAGTTTAAGCATTTGTTTGACCCCTTAAACAAAGATCTTAACTGCAGACCTTGTAACCTTTCTTAGCTATTAATGAAAGACATGCTTTTCAGTTGGGTAAGTACTATGTGTGAATCATCCCAGGATAAAAATATGACACACGCTAGATGTTTTAGTAAACTGCTTATATTAATTCATGTGTAAGCCTATAGTCTGAAGCATGACATGCAACACTATGTTAATGAGAAAATATCACAATAATTTTGTATGATGATAATTTCAGCCACCACCTTTTCAGAAATTCCACTCTGAAATGTGTTTTGGCATACAAGAAACTCATGTAAGATGGACTGTTCTAATCTCAACTCCTATTCTAATCTTTGCATAATAAAATAAATGTTGCATTTTCCTGAAAATAAGCTCTATTTGAACTGCCAAGTTTTAAATTATTTCAGTTATTTTCAGTCCTGAAATATTACATGGTAGACAAGTAGTTACTACCTTACTACCACAGTAGTTACCTATTTTTTTTGTCCCTCCAGGATTTTAGAATAGAAATGCACTGGTTGTCGTATATGGTGTTCCACATATTACTGTGGCTAATTAAGATTTAAAGCTACCCTGTGCATGGAATTACTTGAGAACCCTATTCTGCAGTTTCTGAACAGCTCTGTATTTGAACAATTTTGACGGGATTAATGTTTCTTACCTTTGCCTTCTAAACAGTAAATGATTTCTGCAGCCTGGTTGCCTAGATTTGCTCTGCAGCTGATAGTGGCTGTCAGATGCTGTCTTTGAAGAGGATTAATTGCCTTCCAGCATGGTTATATCTCTTCACCACTTTTATGGGCTATAGAAGAAACCTAAGTTTTCAGATGCCTGGTTGAACTGTCTGGTTTTACCTGAAAGACCGATTTAGGTACAGATGTACTCAAGAGTAACAGTGTGCCACTTCACTTTAATGTGGTCTGCTTGGACAGTGAATTTAGTGGAATGAAAGCAAAGCACTGAATAAGCATGCCGACATACAGATGATGGAGAAAAAAGTACTAATTTTCATATCATCAGATGATGCTCCACATTAAACCTCATGACCTTACAAGAGGCAAGTGCACCAACTGCCCCACTGGAGTGTTAGTGTGACCATAAGTCAACAGTTTGTTAAAGTACCACAGGTTGCTGATGGTGGATCGCATACTTTCATTCACAGATTTGTCCCAGAGTATTTCCTACACTTCAAAAGTACATTCTAGTTGAATGTAGTTTAATTTTCAGCTAGAGATATGTTCATAATGCTAGAGTGACATTTTCACATGTACTTGCTTAGAGTTAGAGTTCATTTTCTCAAAGGTATTTCCATTCAAATGACCAGAATCTACAGGACTGGATATCGTTGTGGATCTGGAGTTAAGTCCCATGTTCAATATAGAGAATAAGCTTTATTGAGAGTTAAGTGGAATAAAGGTTCCTGAATTCTCTCAGTAAAGATATCTGGGTTTTAAAGTTTATGTTGGCATGCTGAAATATTTTTTTTAAATTTTTTTTAGCTGATTCATAAAACATAAATTCAAGGAGTGAAGAGGACATGCACCTCTTTTCTCTACCATTTAATATCTTGTTCTATGCAATTACAAGTCATCTGGAGGTAGCAACGACTCATTCTAGAAATAAGTACAGAGTGTCTTCTCAAAATACCATCTAGTATGGGGTTTGTGTCTGATGTTACATTTTTCCATAAAGTATCTGTAATTCCAGTTATGTATGTATACACACACCTATATAGCTATATGCCTTTTCAGTTCTTAACACTTTTCAAGTTAGATTTCTGTCACTTGAGCTTATTATTACGAATGCAAATTGTAAAATTACAATGAATGCAAACCTCCAGCAAGAAACTCATGAAAGATTAATTTTGGCTCTGTCCAAAGAAAGGTGGGATAGCAAATTTTACTCCTATTTCTACTGATGTTTGTTGGTTTTTATGGAAGATGTAGCAACAGTGTTGGAAAAAATGTCAGTTTTTTGCCCTTTTCCTGCCAAATTTCAGACAGGATACTCTAAGGCACATCCTATCTTCACTGTAGAAAAAAATACTCTCTAAGTGGGATTTATCTGATGATCATGTGGGTAGTTTCTGTCATCCAAATTTAAAAACAAATTAACCTTGTCAAGACTCATGAGCAAAATCTTACATTCCTTTCTGATTTTTATCTCTCTTATCCCTCTCAGATATTCAGGTCTCACGGATTAAAAGGCCATTAGGAGTCACCAGGACATCTTGTCTTACCTTCTGTGTAAGCCATTTTACTTCCTCCACAGATGTCCAGCAACATGCTTTCATTTCTTCATTGTTCTGCTCATGTTTTGCATATTTTGCTCTAATGAAGGCAAAATTTGCACCTAAGCCTTTTGAGAATACTAATGGAGTAAGACCTACTCTGTGCAAAGTAACAGCAATAATCACAAATTAGAGCAGAAAAATAAGAACCCCCATAAATCTCATTTTCAGGCACATAATCAACCTTTGCTGGCCTACTGAATTGTGAAATTTCTGGAACTCTCTGTGTGCCTCTCCATACCTTATTTTAAAAAACCCACCATGATGGAGCACTGTCTGCTGTCATTGCATTAGCCAGAGTTTAAATGTGCAAGTGTGGACCATCTGCCATGCCACAATAGTTTTACGCTGCTTAAATGGGGCCATTTGCATGAGCCATCAGTGTGTTTTGCTGGAAAGAAACAGTATTTGTATTTTGTATTTTTCCATGAAGCAGTTTGATGTATGCTTGCCCCTGCAAGAAAGGTGATCTGAAGGTCTGGCTGCATCTCTTCAGTTAGTGATGCATTGCACACTTTCCTTCAGAATTCTCTTCCAAATAATGCTGTTTCACATCCCCCTGATGCTCCCTGGTTTAAATTTAATTTGTATGCAGTTTGTGTCACTTAGGAACAAGGGGAAAGAAATAGCACAGTTGTAGTACATGATAATAATGCTTTTCTCCCACTTTTTCTTTCTGTCTTGACTAACCGAACTAGAAATACTCTGGGAAAAATAATGATTCTTAGCATGTTTATTCACACTGGTCAATACCCTATGTGACACAGGTTCTGGGACTACCAGAAAATATTCTGGCAAAAGCTGGGAAAAGGAAGAATTGTTGTCTAGTCTCTACTGGCTAAATTGACGAGGTCTCATTTAGCTATGAAGGGAAGCCAAGGTCGTTAATGCAGATGTATCCAACTGCATCGTAGCCACTGCTCTTTAGTCAAATGTAAGTTAGGTGAGATGAATCTGTCCAGAGTGTCTCCTTCCCCACCATTTAGATACAAACCAGCAGATTTTGTGCTTGGCTGGTTTTTCAAATTTGCCGTGGTAACTTTTTCCCTCTAAAGCTATTCACTGTGTCTTGTGGTGGAAACTGACAGCTCATCTCAATCCTGTGTGGAATTAGAAGTAGCATGACATTCCCCAAGGTTATAACAAAGCCTCTATGAAAACACAAACACATCATCAGGGCTGGCACAAAACTAAGGCTTTATTTGATCCTTTTGTGTAATTTCTGCTTTGTCCATGAATCTAGCTATTTCTGGACAGCCATGCTTGTGGAAGTGCCACAAAATGTCAGACAGAGGACATGGAGACATGGGCCATAGTAGTGGGGAAAATATACTGAACTGCTGGGTCCACTGATGGTATTGTTCCTCAGAAATACATTTTTCTATCTAACCATGCAGCTAACCAGGTCTCATTTTTCGTTCTCATCTGAGCTATGATTGTATAGGTACAATCTTTTGCCTTTTTTTGATAAGTAGCCATCTCTGGTGTGGAAGTGAAAGAGCTGGGCTGGTGAAGTGCCATTCAGCAGATAATTTGCTTTTTCACTTCACTTTAAACTTTGTCCTGTTTGCCTTGTTGAATATTTTATGATGTTCCCAATCTCTTTTTAAAAGAAGATTTGCTGCTTTATTTATTTGCATGTGACTGATCAGTGCTCAGTTTTGTAAAACTGAACTTATCTCAAAAAGTCTCTTTCAAGAGTAGGTCCTTGATACTGTAGCTGTTCATCCCAAGATACTGGACTTCAATTTTCCTTTGTGTCCCATAGTGTCAGACTGACTGTTCTGTACTGAATCTTGTTTGTGACCGTCACAGAATTAAAGAATTTAAAGCAAAACAGAGAGACATTGTCTGTCCATGAAAAAGTCCAGTGAGTGACCTGCTGTGACTACATTTTGCACATTCTTGTGTGAGAAACTGGCCACTAATAATAAGTCTAGTTCAAGTGTCAGGAAAACTACAGCATTAAATTAATTTTGTGGACATTTCCTGCATGATGCTTCTCAACTTGGAAGAGATCCTTTCCACTTGCAATCCTCTGCAGACAAATCTCCTCTATCAACCCTCTGTGATCAGGTGTATGTTCCGCTTGCAATCCTCTTCAGACAAATCTGCTCTATCAAGACTATCAGGCTCTATCAAGAATTTGATCAGGTTTATTTTCTGTATTTTATCCACGGGCCATATTTTTCTGATGGAAAAAGATGTGGAATGCACGAGGAAGGAAGGCCCCCTTATGGCATCCTAAATCAGTTCCATTTCAAATAGCATTTTTTGTCTCCACAGCAATTTAAAGAGCATTCAAGAATTAAGATTAGCAAATATGTTTCTGTAAATTTTACAGTGAGCATCTATAAGCTCCTCTATAGTCAGATTGTCAAAGGAGGGGAAGTCAAGGAATGAATACTGTCAGGCAAACTCTGACCAAGCAACTGAGACCATTCAAAGATTAAGATTAGCAAATATGCTACTGTAAATTTTACAGTGAGCATCTATATGCTCCCCTATAGTCAGATTGCCAGAGGAAGGGAAGACAATGAATGAATATTGTCAGGCAAACTCTGAGCAAGCAACTGAGACCATAATCAGGCAGTGACCAGCACTTCACTTCTTTTTCTATGTCTACAACTACACCTGATGGCTCTGATGATGCACCTCATTCCTGACCTGGGAAACCATCTGCAATTATACCAGTTTAGGTCTTGTCTCAAAAACAGCTTTCTTCATGCACCACATGCAATAATCTTTGGGAATCTTTATTTCATTTGTATTTTTGGTCAAAGCCATAATTCTTGTAAAATACCAAGTGAGATATTGAGATAAAGCTTGTCTGTACCTACTGAATATTCTCAGACCAGATATGAAGAACAACAGAGGAAAAGTTTTGATCAAGTAAAATTAATTTCTTGAAGCAAGTGCAGACAAACATCACCTGGTGCAATTTGCCAAAAAAAGAAGATACTGTGTAAAAAATAATAAAAAGAGAAGTAAAAATATCAATCACTTTCACTTGGTAATCGATTAACCTCTCTAGGTCCTTCTAGGTCAGTCAGCAAAGTCTGGCAGCTGAGAACCCTCTGCAATAGCAATAGCTATGTAGGAATCAGATCAGCAGTTCCAGGGTGGATGCATTAGACTCTCAAATCTGTGAAAAAAGCAAGGCACAGCAAAGCAGGGTATAAACTTACAGCAGTGATATACTTTGTGCTGACACTTATAGGAATATTGTCCATATAGTAATAGTCAAAAAAAAAATTAACTTAAAGCCCATTTGACTCCATTCAAACCTCGTGATGGATGCTTCTTCAGAACAAATATAGCTTTTATTCAGTTCAGTTTATTTCCATTTTCCAAAGGCTATGCAAGGATTTAATGCAGTTTATCTAATCTATTATAAATGCACTAGGTTTTTAAAGCTGGATTTAACCTTCCTCAATGTCACTGTGTCAATAAATGCTCCAGCCGTAGGAGTATTTACAAGAATAGTGATAATATGGGGCAGGCTAGCCTCACTTTACAGCCCGTGGAGAGATAATGGTTACATATGTAATGTTAAATGCCATGAGTTGGCCTGCTTAGAAGAGCTCTCTTACTTCATTGACTGTGGCAAAAGACTGAGCAGACTAATTTCCTTTATTTTTACCTAAATTAGCTTTTAGGAGTCTGCAGTCTGCATGCTCATATCCTAATGTACACACATAGGTTACTTCATTTTGAAAGTAAACAATCTCTCTATGGATCTGTTGGCACTAGTATAATAAAATAAAACAACTCACAACTGCATTGAATGAAAGAGTATAACTACTGAAGAGATAAACAAATTATTCTGTGCTCTCTGGAAATGTAATAGCTCTCAGGACTCCAGCTGAAAACCTTTTAAGATGTTTGGCAACAATATTTTCTGCTCCTCTTTACCCCAGGCCCATTAGCTGCAATAATAATGAAATAGGAGAAAATAGGAACTAAGACAGTCTTTGCCTTCCTGAAGACATTGATTGCAGTTCTGTAACAGTTGATTTTTGACCTTATACAAACTTGTTCTGTCTTGAGGGTTGGAATCTGAAGATTAGGGAAGGTTGACATTTCTGTACTGAATATCAGCTAGTTCAGTCTTCACTGATCTGAAGAAGAAAGGATGATCTGATTCCCATCCCTCTGGGCACTGACTCTCAAAGGTAGAGCACATCTTCCTTGGCACACCAGCTGGGTTTGTTTTATTTTTATAGTTACATTTATATGCCTTTGACTGATTAGGAGCATATGGACACGTCTATGAGATATATAATACTTCTCAGAGCATCTTCAACTGTTTTTCACCTGCAGTGTTGCTGAATTCCCATAATTTCTATTTTATGACTCCTGTTTTCTCAGTCACACCCTTAGATACTGAGTAAGAAGTTCATGGTTATTATGACCACTAGGATATTATTGGATTGATGTCATAACTGCAGGGACTTGGCCTTTCCTTTTACCATCATATAATCTGAAGTTTTAACTTGTATCCAAGAAGATCAAACCGAAAATAGCTATAAGCATATATATTCTTGAGACTTGGAGCTATAAAGTTAATATATATATATAATTGGACAAAAGAAGAAATATTTATTCCAGCCAAGATCTAAATTTCTCCTTCCAAAAATACAGTAATTCATAAGCTAAGTGACACCAAGAAGTCCATATTACTGGACCTTAGACACTCTTCTGACATACTGCTTTCTAGTTCCTCAAAAGCTCCAGTTCAATAGCCTCTGTTCTTCCCTTTTAACTTGCATCTGGCTAACTTTATTGACTAGCATGCAAAAGATCCCTCAAATCCTGCCAGACACAGTAATTGGCCAGATCTCACACCAGAGCTTTGAAAAGGGAGCACGACTTTCTACCCTCCACAGAACGAGACTAACCCAACATGGAAGAGAGGTGGTGACCAGCTCTACTGGGTAAAGGTTCTTTGATATTTCAGCAGGTAGATTTTTTCTAACTACTGATATAACCTTCTGGTCAGAGGTGCAACAGACTTGACTATTGTGGCAAGATTTTAGAGACTATGTCTCCCTCAAAAGAGAAACTGGACATGTCTGTGCCTCCAGTGATGATGCTTTGTGGGGTGTGTGGGATGGTTTGTGGGGTGTGTCCCTGATGCCACGAGGAAGTCTGGGATATCAGATTGATGTCCCTGGGAGCTGAAGGTAGCAGGGCTACCCAGGCCTGGGAGATGTGAGTACTCAGAGAGTAGTGGTGACTGCAGTCAATTTATGTCCCTGGTGCATGGGAGATCCCAATACCACATTACAGAGTCCTTCTCCACAGGGCCTTTGATGATGGCTCTGAGAATATACCAGAGAGATCACTGATAGAAACTGCCTACTTAGTCACTGGTGCCCTCCCCTGCCACTTAGGCACCTTCCAGTGCCTTGTCTACTTGGTCTCCAATGGCTTCCACACTTCAGTGTACCCCTGGGACAGAACAGGACAACCCAGTGCTTCCGCTTGGAGGAAACATTTTCTGGGGGCTTTCCTAGCTTTTCACTCTGTCTAATGTCCTCTCACAAAGAAGTCCATAGGATGCACCAAGCTACCCTCAGACCCTGGTGCCTGGGAGCCAAGCTGGTGGTTTTGGTGCCATCCATAGCTCTCCAGCTGCCTGGTCTCCTAACTCTCACCTTGTAGAGCATGCACTCTGCAGCAGGTTACTCACAGCACAGCGTGATTAAGGTGGCTAGGAACTCTCTGGCACAATGTCCTGAGAGATTTTAAGTGCCAGGGAGTCTAATACCTGCAAATATATTTATTTTCCTTTGAATATTTCATCAACCTGGAATTCATTAACTGGATCATTTACACAGGAGTTTTATGAATTATGTACAAAAATCGATGAGTTCCTACTTTGCCTATATTTTACTTTGTCTCAAAGCCACAGTGGGGATCACAGCCCATCAAAGCTGCTGCAGCAATTAGAGATCAAATGGCTTTGGAGGAGTCAGGCTTGTGAGGCCCAGAGTATTTCCCCAATTCATGTCCCAGGAAAAAAGCTTTACTTAGTCATAGTTTCCCTTCTCATTTTGCTGTATTTCAGCCTCCCTCTCCTGTCTGCCTTGCTGTCATGCTGAACATGGGGTCATTGGGAGCTGACTCACCACTGCTACTCATCAAACACACCTACCTGGCCTTTACTTCTCACCCATGACGCCAACATGGATGCCTGCTGTTCCTGTTGGGAAATGGCTCTTGTATATTCTCTGCTGGCACTAACTATGCTGATAGCTTTCTAGTAGTTAGTTTTTCAATTTTTTTTCAAGGAAGAAATGTTATGGGTGAAGAAAGCTTATGTTACACTACACTGGGTTACATTATGTCATATTGTATCATATTGCCAGAACGCTTCTGGCTTAGCCATTAACAACCCACCATCCTC
>VWYI01025350.1:0-15301 GCA_013399455.1 Anthoscopus minutus | reverse complement strand
AATTAAAACTGAGATCAGAGGCATCAGAGACTCTTGCAGGCTGGCACATAAAGAAGATTGTGCCAAGTGATTTGTAGTAAAGTAAAAGAAAGCCTTCCTTCTAGGTTTGGTTTTTTTTTTTTGCATCCTAGGTTTTGCTGTCGGGAACTCAAATATTCTTTCCATATATTTCCCAAATATCCAAGTGAAAAAAANTTTCCATATATCTCCCAAATATCCAAGTGAAACAAACTGAAATCCAGATTATAGTTAAAGAGTAAGTGCATTCCTTATAAATATTTCTTCCTGTATTCTTCTTGCTTCCCAGAGCTATGCCAAATCCCATCCCACTCAAGGGGAGTTTGCTGAATTCTTCAGCTATATACATAAGTTCTGTTTGTCATGGGAGACAGCTTTTTATATCCCAAGGATTCTTTTCTCCTCCAAATCCTAAGGTGGAATTCTGACTTCCTGCAGTGCTGGACAGTTATCATCAGAAGGCAACTTCATTGCAGCTTCAGACCAATCAGTTTTGCAAGAAAGTGGATCTTTCTGGATGTTGCACTGCCTCACAGGCCTGAAAATCAGCTTAAGCAAGAGGACACACACCTGGAGGCTCTAGGACTGAGCCATAATATCTCACTGGGGCTCAAGACTGTCAGCAGACACTTCCCTGCTTTTTGCAGGACTGAGTTGAGGATCTCAGCATGGATTTTATAGTTCTGAATATGCTGTACTATTACTAGCATGGCCCAGCCACCTATCTTCTGCTCTCTTGCTACTGATTTGGCTACAGTAAAGGGGAGAAGATGATCACAAATAAAGGTGGGTGGTTTTTTTCTTAAAATGCAGCACTTCTTCCTAGAGCAAATCTTTAAACAAAGAATGACAAAAGTGCAATCCATCTGCAGTTACAATACTAATGAGTCTTGTAGAGATCGACTTTTTCATGGCCAAAGTAAAGCCAGCTTTGAGAAATAATTGACTGTAAATAGACAAAAGCACCTCTTCAGTCCAATAGCAATATTATGGTGTTGAATCTCTCCCCTAGGTGATGATGCAGCAAGCAGCTAATTTAAAGACTCCAAGCTTTTGCTTGGCTACTTCAGTGAACACTCACACTGAAGAATATCATGGCAAAGCATGTTAGTTTGTCAGCTTTTCAGAAGAGCCTCAGATTAGGGTGTGGTTCAGGTAAAATGGAATTGACAACTCATCCCCAGATCCTGGACAGGCTTTTTTTCAGATGTAACTCTTAAATTACTGGTGTGTCACTGATTTTACTGCAAAAATTTCCTCTGACTATGTTATATGTGCTTTCTGCATTGAGCTTGGGGTGTCTGCTTGGCAGGCAGCCCCTGTTGTGCTGTTCTGTGCCATGGGAGAATACATGCACAGCATGTACCTCCAGAATGTCATAGTCCTGTAGTGCTACCACCCAAATAAAGTTCCTAAATTTTAATGGACGAGGGTCTGTGAACACATAGTTCCCAGCTCCCCAGTTCCCACTCCACAGACAGTGTTAAGTCATAGTTCATGAGCATCTTGTGCTGCAGAAAGCCCTGAGCAGCAAGCTGAACAGCAGTTTTGAATGTACATGAGCAACATAAGTGCAAAATAATAGCATAAAACATTGTCTTAATAAAATGCAACCAAGCAACTGGCAACAAGCTAGCTAGAAAGATGAGGAATGTAAAGTCTTTGTCATTGCAGGACAAATGCCACTTTCTGTCTCAAATCTGGTGGCTTCAGAACTATATAATAACACCAGTGCCAAAGAGACCTTGCAGGCTGCTAATAAACAGAGAGTATAATAAGATATCTTCCCTTCTTTTTACTGTTATTATGAGACAACCGTGAATATAAATTTCATCTGGTGTGTATAATAAAGGAACCTGAGTGCCACCACTGAGAAACACCAAAGAAAGAGAACAGCCAACAAAAAATAGCTGTAAAGAAAAAAACAACCACAAGGCACATAAACAACTGACTTAAACGCTGGAGTTCACAATCCTTTGTCTAAGTCTTCTTATACTCAGAAGAACAAAGTTATGTACTGAAGAAGGGGAGGGAAAATAAAAAATAATGCAAAAATAAATTACTTGATCCTGAGATAGTTAGAAGCAAGGTGAAACTACTTGTAATGGGATCTTTGAGAAAGGGCAAAAGGAAAGTGTTCGAAAGGAAATAAATAAGAAAGCATAATGAATCCTGAAAAGTAATATTTTGGAAGAAAAGCAGCAGCTCTGGGGATTGTTATCAATGAGTTATCATAAGGTTTCTTGCAGACTCAGCCTTGTGTCTCTTTCTGCAGCTCTGCATGTGGTAAGAGCTGGAATAGCAAACACTTCTTGTCTATTCACCAAATTAGAGGTCATAAAATTACACTTAGGACTAAATAATAAACCATGCTTGCTTTCTTTATACCTAAGGCATATGCTGAATATAGTAAACAGCTGACAACACAGGAGTAGATGGCTTAAGAGGCATGCATCCAGAACACAGACAACTCATCTTCTTGCTTCCTGTGAAGAAAGGATGTTGTTCAACAGCTCACAGAGGGTCCCTCCTCTGGACCACAGCAATCTTGAGAAACCCTTCCTCCTAGCCACATGCTGCTTGCCATCTTTTCTGGCAGTTGCACTTATTGCTGCTGTTTCAGTATTTTAGGATAACTTCCTCCTGCAGGTGGGTAAAAGCAAGGTCCAAAGCTGGACCTCCTTTTTAAATTTTGCAAGAGCACATCATCTAGCTGCCCTTCTGCATCCTGCTCTAATAGCCTTGAAGTTCAACAGTGGCCCACATACTAGAAGGACATGCTTAACATAGAGAGTAGAGAATGCCAGTAGCTTGTTTAGGTCATGAAGCATGTTCCCTCTTGAACAAGTGGAATTTACTAAAAAGCACCACAACTGACAAAAAGGCAGAAATGTTTCTGCACAGCATGAGCTTCAGCTTTTTTTTTTTTTGTCCTGTTTGAAGGTTTTTTTACCTAGGGACTATGCCCTATCTGGAGCTTTGCAAGGCACAAAGGGACATCTAATGGTTTGTTCATACATTGCAAGCAAATCCAGTGCTAGAATGGATGTCATGTGACAAATTTTTCCAGGCTTCTGCTTGCCAGGTACTTTAGTGGTTTCCATAGGGGTTCTATCATCTCACTTCTTTTGGCTTCTTCTGGAGAAGAAAATAAATTTGTATCTTAGAGTTTTAGGTATCTACCCCTTTCTTAAAACAGGGTAGTAAAGTGAGAGACTGAAATTTGGTGCTGCTGTGATAGAGACAAACTAACTGGATCTTCATTCCTCATCTCAGAAATATTAGGCCATTCCACCCTCAAGCCCTAAGCTCCTACTTTGATCTGTAATAATCATGCGGTCAGCTGTAATAATCATGCTGGTCAGACTGATCTCCAATCATCTTAGTACAAGGAAAAGAAGCAGTAATCAAACCTGTGCCCACCCTTGTCTCAGAACAATGGTTGGTATTTTAGATGGAGTTCTGTAAGGGCAAAATATCTTTTCATTAGTGCCTCCAGTAGCAGGATCAGCTAATGTATATTGTGTCACATGCAGGTTATTGCACTCTGAACAGTTGTGAATAGTTACAGTGCACACCTGATAGTGAGATCAATCACTTCATGGTAGACCTGTCCAACATGCAAAGGAACTATGGAAATTTCAGCTCTGTTGGAGAAATGCATGGTTATGAGTGCTCAGCACCTGTCCACACATGGCCTTTGCTCCCAATTTTAACAGAACTTTCATAAAGGCCTTTCTAAGACCCATTATTCTTTATATCCATCCTGCTCCTGTGAAGTGTGATCAGCTGCTAGAGAGTATGAGCTTTATAGGGCATCCAGAGTGAGTTTGCACCTCCTGGGAACAGAAGGTGTTGGCTGAAATCACTGGATAATTTGTGTTTGATTTGTCATTTATCAAGGTCACACCTGTCTAACTGCCTCTGCAAGAATCTTGGGTTTCATAATTTACAAAGTCCCCTTCTCTGCAGATGAGTTTTTGTTCTTTCTTTGTAAGTTCTCTTATCTGCTATGAACTATATGGAGAGAAAGTGAGTGAAGGGGCCTCATTATTTTAAATGGGGTTTGACAGAACTTAACAAAGAACATAAAAAAGAGCAACTTTCACAGACAATAGCACGAAGGCACTTAAAGCAAGGCTGAGAACTCAATTACAGCCCATTACTGTCGGAGCTGTCTCCCGCGCTCTTGCTCTTTCCCTGTCCATTGGTTTCTGCAAGACCAACTCGCTATTGGCAAAGGTCAATATCCTCAGCTGTGGTGTTTTGGCTAGCAATTCCTATTAGCACAGGTCAGTGCTGATTCCAGCATTCTCACAAATATCAGGAAAAAAACAACTGAAGGAAAAGTGTGTTTTTCCTCTTTGATAATACTGCAAAATGGCAAAAGTCAGTCAACTCCTAGGTAAAAAGCAGTATGTTGTTGTGCAGTGTTCTTGCAAAAAAGGTTATGACATGAGCCTGTAATACATCATGAATACATGCACACATACACCTCTCCAAACAATGCATGCATATAGCCTGGCTGCACTTTTTCCTAACCTTTTATTTACTGTTATTCATACTTTTTACCATTTGTCAGACTTCTTGTTGTTTATCCAAGGTCTCAGATGGATGATATAGATGATTTTTCAATGTTTTCATAATTCTTCTGGTGAAGAGCCAGTGAGAACTATATTCAAATCATAGCAGGCTTAAAACCTGCTTGATTTATGCCTGCCCATGAACAGCTCCACATGGTCATCAAGACACACTGCCATATGTGTCAGTGTAAGTGAGGCACTGGGATGGCAGGGCTCCTGCAGACAGGACTGCAGTCAAATGAAGACAGCTCCTTGGGTGCAACAGATCAGCATTGGACAGCCTGCCAACAGGCACTCCAGGGTGTGAGAAACAGACCCACTTTAAAGTATATTAAAATACTTTTTGAAAGAAATGTATTAGAAGATGGTTAATGTTGCAATGGCAACCAAGTTCAGAGATAGCAGATTCAAGATGAGTTGCACGATGAAATCAACCTTTCCTGTATATATCCGTTATTGCTACACTTTTGTCCATCATCCTGTACAGGAGGAGGCAGCTGAATTTGGATAAAGCTCAACTATACAGCTGTTGAAGCAGAGAACATCCCTTCTGTTTTTGTCAGCTCCTCTCTCAACCATTACCTGCTCCATGTATTGAACAAGAATCCTGGAGTAGAGAGCAATGTATGCTTGTTGAGTACAATTCTGACATCTCCTCAACTTCACAACTTGCCTCTTCTAACTTTTAATATTGGCATGCCAGCTTAATTTTTCACGGGGCTTGCACACTGGCTTTTCCACCAAAACTGTCTCAGGTTGAACAACTCCCTTTCCTTCCCTGGGAGACTGGATGCCAACATGAACCCCTATTTTTTGAGCTAACAGAGTAACTGATATCGTCAGTAGACCTTTCTTTTCTCTGTAACCTAAGTACAGGAGTGGAAGATAACACACATTTCACAGCTGTGGCCTAAAACTATTTGTTGGAAGGGCCAGGTCTCTGCACCAGGGGATTCCTGACCTCTGGATGCTGCTTCATATTCCTGGCAGCGGGGAAGGCTTTGTGTTATCAGAGTCAAAAAACACAGAAGAGATGGTTTAGGAGAGTTTAGAAACGTGCACAATACATAGGGAAAATGTAAAGTGAATTTGGTAGCTATAGAGATGTTTTAATAAATGTAGAAATTCTGATTTACAAAATGTACTAAATTTTGTCAGTCACAATGAAGAGCTTTTCTTTATCTCCTGGTTCCCCCAGCAAGCAAATGTCATGTCTGTGCTTGGCATTAGAAAATTTGTTTAAAAAAATAATTGAACTTATTCATTACTTAAAAAGAAAGGACTAGATTATTTTCCCTTATCACCTTCCTTAAAAGGGTTGAAACACCTTTTTCTCCAATTAGAGAAAATATAGAATTGTCTTTGAGCATATTACTTTACATGGATAAATTCTTAAACAGAAAAGGCATATTTAGCATAGTAACTGGTATTCAGTGTATAGCAATGAGCATTACTGCTCTCTGTGGCTGTTATATAATGATATTACTGTTACTGCAAGGGCATTAGTATCTGCTCTGTATACCAGTTTCCCTGTTACTATTAAAACCTTAGAATCAGCTGTTATTTGCTTTTTAACTCTTCTCCTCTTTGTCTTTCTTAGACATTCTAACATATGCATTAAAAAAGCTTTCTGGAGTTTTCTTAGCAAATAAGAGTTTTCCTGAAGCATTTCAGACAAATGTGTTTGCATGAGAGGGTTAAATGTTCCTGGAAAAATGCTTAAAAATTCCAGTGAGCAAACATAATGCTCATTTTTCAAGAAGTCAGCAGAGTGGAGCTGAAGTGTGGCCAGCTGCCCGGAAAAACCAACATGCTATGTAAGATGTGATCCTTGCATGGCTGCTGGCAAATGCTTGGTCCTTCCTCCTGCCTTTTCCCAAAGCTGGACTCCAGTGGCACAAAGCCTCTCCTCCAGCAGCTGTGCACGTATTCCCAGGGTGTGGAATATCAGAATCCAAGATCTCAAGGAGCTGGGGGATAAAATGCTCAAGGAATTTTATTCAGAATATTTTTCATTCTGGTTGTTCAAAAGGGGCTTGGTTTTGGCTTTGTCATGCTGGCATAACCCACAATGGTAAAATACATCCCCTAGACTAGCCTGATTTCATCTCTCTTAGTTGCTGACACCTGAAAATATCTTACAGTTCTGCAGTTAGGTTTTGGTATGCTGGGTCCCAACAACCAAAAGATCTTTTGTGCCACTGAGCATGTTGAAAGTTATTTTCAATAAGGACAACATTTTTCCTTGTCTTTTGATGGTGTTGAAAGATGTCCTGCCAGACCTGGGTGTTGTTGAAATCTATGTGGGTTTGACTAAGAAGCTGTACAGTTGGCTTTTATGAATATCTATTCCTTATGTTTTGTTCCTACCAGCATTTTCAGACCTCTGACAGTAAATCTGGTTCCCCTGTTTCTTGCAGGATTTGTTTATTTTTACACTCCCAGGGTAACGGCTATATTTTTGTGATGTTGGAAATAATGACCTGCAGAAGGATACACAAACAAAATGGGACCTTCAGGCCATGCCACAGTGTAACAAATGTCAGTATTTTTCTTGCTGCTTTTTTCTCCTTCCCCTCCATTTTTTTCCCTCTGTATGACCTCTCTCTTCTCTATTTACTCTTGAAAAATGTTCAATTTCTGTTTCCTGTGAAGGCAGGAGAATAGTGGGCTGAGGGGAGCTCATGAGGAACTGTCCAGCATACCTCTGTGCTTCCTATTCTTTCACACACAGTTTCTGTTGTTCACATAACCTGAGTAAATGGGGAGTTTCCACCAAATCTCCACCCCTTGTCTCATCTGAGATGCTCCCAGCTCTGCAGACTAATGATAGAAAAAGGAAGAGAGCTACTGAGCATGGATGACCTGATATCCTTCATGGTGTGTCATGGCCAGCCCAACTGGTGGGACTTAAATGGTAAAACAGATTTCAGTCTTCTCTCCCATATCTACATATCAATAACTTCTTCTCCTGAAACAATATTTTCTGCTTTTAGGCACTCTTCCTCTTGTCAAACTCCAAATTAGATTGGTTTAAGAATCACACATCTGAAAGCCCGATATCTGACCTTATATTCATGTAGATGGATGAGGGTAACAAATAATCTCACCTCAAGCTGTATTTTACCTCTCACTGAAAACAATGAGGGTCTTTAAGTTTTGTAAAAGCTAGAGAAATAATGCATCATGCAAGACTGCATCAGCAGGACAACCAAGTGATTTTCTGATACTCAGAACAAAAAGGAACTCAAGGCAAAAAACATATGCTTCTGTGTCTATAAACTCAAAGACACTGCTAGTGATTTCTCAGAGAGTTCCAACAAAAAGCTGCACTACCAGTTCTCTTTTTCTACCCCTGTTCCCTAGAGCTTTCTATACATTTCTCAATAATGATGAATACAGGAACTCAGGTAGCTGCATCAGACACAGCTATGGTTGTAATAGAAGTAGGATACATAGAATGTCTGTGTCAGTTTTTTACTCAGGCAGAATTTTTTTCTCTCAGACAAACTATACATTAGCAATTTCTCAACATAAAAACTCTCTGTTCATTCAGCATATATCCATGCATTTCACCAGGATCCTCTAACATCTCAGTCTCACTTTGAAGAACATAGCAGCATGCAGATTTTAAAGTTGGGCATAGTGGAAAATAGTTCATTTCTTTCTCACTCTCTTGTAGTTTCACCAATCCCCACGGAAATATACGAGCAGTTATTATTGCAGGAATAATAATTAGAGAAAAATCTTGGTTTAAGAGATTTTGGAGGAGTTGTATATAACAGAACATCTGTGTTGTGGGAGGATAATTTCTTCATCTGACCTAAAACATAAGAATTCTATAGCAATTTTCTTCAAATATTTATGAACAATCACCAGGCCATTATAGTGTCCATGGATTTCACCAGCCTCAACTTTCTAATTATCATGGTTAACATAACAGAATAAATGCATTTTGTAGTAGTCATGTTTAACGCCCCCAGCCATATATTCCTCCACAAACCAATCACCTGTAAAGAACACTAAGTGAGGGCAGCAAATAGCCTTAAATAGTGTTAAAGAAACAACAACATTGTGCTAGAGAAACAAATGTAAAAATAACCAGTTTCTTAGATTTGTTAGATTTTCAGAGATCCTGCAGTAAAAATTCTGAAATACATGAATCCCCACTTTTCTCAGAGTGAAATGAAAGCCATGGACTTTAACAAGCATCCCACAGCAGATCAAATTCCTAGAGCAGACTAGGACCCAGTTATGAATGGAAGTACCTTCTTAACAAAGCAATCATTCCAGCTCTGATCACCCAATAACTCTTCATGCGCTAACACTCAGAACTCATGGACTCACCAGATGTTCACCAGCAGCCCCCCTTTCATTTTACCTATTACTGAGCTGTTTCAAAATGCAAATTACTTCCTTCCTTCTCTTTCTTACTCTCTCTGTCTTTCTCTCCTTCTAGACTTGCAGCTTCTCCCTTTCCACATGCTTCCTGAATTTGTTTGAGGGAGCAACATAACTATATCAAATGGAAAGTAATTGTTTCTAGTCAATACTTCAGCTTGGGCTTCAATGCTCATCTTGTCTGACAAAAAGACTGTGACAAAATTGTCTGTGCTTTCCAGCTTTGTACAGAGTGGCAGTGTTCTTTATTAGACAAGCTGACAAGCTTCATTAAACTTTCTATTGAATTTTAGCTGGATGTGTCTTAAGACAGCACGTTTACAGTCACACAGATTTTGTGCTGTAATTCACTGAGCATTACGTACCATCCAGCTGCATTTAATGGAGTCTCATGGGTGTAAGCAGGTCCATAATCTCTTAATTAAAAACAGTGTAACACAAACAGACCCAATAGACTGCAATAGTACCTGATAGACAATTAAAACAAAGCTCTAATAGCTTTGTTGCTTGCCTCTAGTGATAAAATAGAACAATAAGAAAGCTCAATAGAATCTATCAGTCTGTGTGGGAAAGCATGTTATGTGTAAGACTGGAAAATGCTTCTCTACTTGTGAGCAGTGTTACAAATATCTTTTTTTCATGTTATGAACCCTTTGGTAGCAAAGCTACTTTAAGCGAACTACATCCTGACAAAAGTTACTCCTTCACCTCCTTCCATCCTAATACTAGCGGGACTGGTTTAAAGATGCAGAAAATCTATTTAACACACATGCACACACAAACCTCTGTGTTTTTAACTCAAAAAGTCTCTGTAAGAGATTCCTTTCTGTTAGAGAAAACTATACCCATAGATGCAATATGGTATTGAGCACCAATAAGACACTGTTAAGCACCAAGAGAGTGTTGGAGATGGGGGAGGAAGGAAACCAGGCAGTGGGCAGAAAGACCTTAAGCCAACTTTTGTGCTGAAGGCTGTCACATGGAATACTGCTCTTAGTATTTTTCCAGAACATTGTCCTTTACTAAGTGACCTGAAGTATCTCTTAAAAATACCTAGAACCTTTGTACCTCTCCAGAAAACAAAAATTGCTTTAAAAGTGTGTGTTCTGTGTTCTTTTTTCTTTTTTGTTTCATGATCAAAAGTGTATCACCATTCGAAGAGAAAGTTAAGGATTAGCTGTTCTGACTTTCACTAAAACCAGAAGAGACTAGATGTCATTACAGACCCTGTTTTCCTTCCAAGAGATGTAGATCCCATTGCTGTAGGTAACCATCGTAACTTTTAGCTGCACAGTCTTCAAATCTTTTAAATATGAGGCTGTCAGGTGTCATCCTACAAGCAGACCCTGGCTTTGATCAAGGCAGACTTGAGCCATTGTGATTGCTACCCAGAAGACATACTTAGTTTGCACAGAGTATTGTTTTTACAGAATCTGTGTCAGATACCATGTCTGTCTTTACATCAATTTTGGGGACATTTTGGACAAATTATTTAATGTTTCTTAGACTTTACCTCTGGCAGAATTTTTAATATGAAAAAAAAGAAGCAATTAAATCCACTTTGTCTTTGCATGTTTTGTCATAGAGCTGTTGAGCTTGGGATACATTTCTAATTGCCTGCCTAGGCTATTCACCTACATTATATAAGATCTCATTTAATTACCCCTAAAAGCTTCCCTCAAAATGAAATTCCTTCTTATCCATATAAATCTCTCAGTATAAAGCATGCCTAGAATTTCTTACTGTCCTTAAAATAGCAAAACCATGTTATGGGAATGAGTAACATTGCAAAGAGGCTTCTCACTCTTTTTTCACATTAGGAAGCCAACAGGTATTACAGTCCTGTGAAGTTTTGTACCTGCGACCCATTCCCCTTAAGAGGGCAGAGCAACCCCCAGGTCAGCTTTCATATTAAACCTCCTCACTGCTGAAAACTCCTGTGTACCTGCTCAGATTTACTAGACATGTTATTGTTTTCTGAAGAATTAAGCTGAAAATTATTTTTAAGCTTCCTAAAATAAGATTTAATTTGGTAAAAATTAAACCCCAATATTTTGGTGCAAAAATTGTTTGTCCCGGAGATGCATTAAACAGAGCCATACCACAGTATTATAGAGATATTTGCCTGTGGAATGCCTCACAGTCTCTTATAACACTTAAAATGATACATTTTCCCTAGGGAACTTCAAGTTAATACAGAGATTTTGAACTTCAAGAAACCAGACTCTCTGTCCCAAAATGCATCTTTATGGTTATTGGTGTATGGCAGAACCAAAATTCATTTCTGTTTAGATTAGATGTAGATCGAGATTTATAGATGTGTTCTACTTTAAGGAACTTTGTTTTTCTACAGAATCAGCATTTTCCAGATCAAAATATTTATGTGCACACATTTGTCAAAGACATTTGTCTATGAAAAACAGTCCCAATGGAAATTTTTCAAATAGCAGAATTTTGAATCTGTACTGCCAAATACCTACCTTTCACCACCTTCACACTGTACCAAAGGTTTGATTGTGGATTCTATTATGTGACACTCATTTCATGAAGCATGCTTAGGGTTAAGTGAAGCTTCTTGCATTTGGTGCAAGATGTCCCTAAAACTAACATGCACATATACTCCTAAGATGAAGGAAATTATGGATCAAAGCACTCTCTTACCAGTTTTATTATTGTTATTCTTAATGTGCCTGCTCTATGCTCTTTTATTACCTGCTCAGAATTTACTAGAATAAAGGTGAAGTCTGATATAATTTATACCTTTTAAGATGTGTAATTTGTAGAATATTGCAAAAAGTACTAATCATGTTGCATCGAGGGTCTTTGAATGGCAGAGGACAATGTCTCTCTTGTCTCCCAGAGAAGCTATCAACTTGACATTTGTTTCTAAATGTCAGTAAGACTAAAATGGGTGAAATGAGTCACTGAACTTTTCTTGCTGTTGGCTAGGGAGTAAGGATGGCTAGTGTAAAATCAGAGTATGGAAAGAGAGAGAATATCTGTAGTCAGAGGAGAGGACAGGTTAATTTTTCCTGTTGTTGCCTGTCCATATCAGGTTATGGTCACGAAGCAGTGAATGGTTCATTCTTAACTAAACACATCAGAACCTGAATGGGTGTTTGTAATGGGACAACTGGTTTATCCAGGAGAAACAAGGAATGAGGCTCAACCCCTGAGGGTGGTTTGGAAGAAGAGCGGGGCCTGTGGCTCAAACTCATGGAGGAGTCCTTCATTGAAAACTACCTGGTGACAAGTAGAAAATGCAGAATACAGAGCAAATGTTTTGCAGCTGAGAAGAGTGAAAATGGTATCAGCAGAAAACTGACAAGCCCTCAGATCGATGCTGTTAGAGCAAATGTTAGGAAGAAAAAACATGGTTTGTCAGCCTTGGACACTTCCAGCCTGTCTCTTTCTCCATCCAGGCTCCACACAGCCTGCTTCTCTCTTTGCCCTGCATTTGCAGATTTCTAAAAACCATTTTAAATGAAACTCTCACTGAATTCTAACAGAGAAAATCATTCCAGGATTCTTCCAGGAATTCTGGCAATACCTCCAAAATTACTTTCCTTGATCATTTCTCTTTTAAGCTCCCTATTTTATCCTCTCCTTCTACTTTGCCTCTAGTTTTCATCTTTTTGACTTCTTTACCATCTCTATGTCTTGTGTTTTTCACCACTGTATGGTGAAAAATGAACATTGACCAAAGAACTCTTCCCCTGGAGAAATAGAGGAATTGAAGATAAATTTTCTGATCCATCTTTATTTTACTTCTGTTTTGTTTTTCATTCCCTCAACTATCATCCATTCTTATTCCTTCTCTTCTCTTCTCTTCTCTTCTCTTCTCTTCTCTTCTCTTCTCTTCTCTTCTCTTCTCTTCTCTTCTCTTCTCTTCTCTTCTCTTCTCTTCTCTTCTCTTCTCTTCTCTTCTCTCTTCTCTTCTCTTCTCTTCTCTTCTCTTCTCTTCTCTTCTCTTCTCTTCTCTTCTCTTCTCTTCTCTTCTCTTCTCTTCCTCACCCTCTTTCTTATTGTCTGTTTTCTGGTTTTGTGACAGGTTTCTGACAGAATAACTTGCTACAGGTCAGTGGAAATTAGGAGAATTAGGTTTCCTATTATTGCTAGAACTTTGAACAAGTTCATGTAGCACTGCAGTTGTGATGATCTTGACAAGCTTGGAAACAACATTTCAATTCTAAATCACAGCCATTTATAACTTTCTTAAAAAAATATTACCTTTGGGGCTCAAATTTTTCATGCTCAGTCTCAGTTCAAGACTCAATTGGTTTTGGAAACTTTCATAAACATCAATCCAACTGTTTATATTTTTTTTCTTCAAAGTTATCCAGTCAGAAGGAGGGAAAAAATTATTTTCATCATTTAAGTATTTTTCATATGCTTTTGAGCCCCAGTAACTCAAAACAACTTTGTTTTGAAACTTTACCTTTGAAAATGAAGGTACTTCTGAATGATGCACTGCTATGTTGGAAATTACATACTTATGAATGTTAGAATATTGTGTGCTAAGCATGTACAAAACATTATTTCCCTTCTTTGATTTAGACCTCGATCCAATGGTGATTAATATTCCCAGGCATGAATATTTGTTTGTACACTCATGAAAAATAGAGATGGAAAAGATCTATTGCATCATCTAGTTCATCTTACCTCCAAAGGCTGGCTAGGAAATAATAAATATTTGTTCTGAAAGAAAAAATTATCTTAGTTCTTAACTAAACATGTGGGATATTTCTGCGGCATTAAAAAAAGAGGAAAAAAATCAAGGGAAACAAAAAGTAATCCACAAAATGTTTGATGTCACTGAAAAATATTTTGAACTGGGACATTTAAGACTGTCAGCAATGTTTTTAGAGCAGACTAGCTAATACATAAGAGAATTTTAAAACTAGATTTGTATCTGTAGAGGAAAAGGAAAGAGGATATTTGCAATTGTGTTAGCACACTGTAGTTAGTCCATCATTCCTCGGAAGAATTATGGTGACAAGATGACACATTTGAAGGAAAATACCAAATGAGACCAAATATTTCTTCTTAACTCCCTGACATGCTACTTCTGGAAAGCTTATGCATTTTAAAAAATTGAAAAGTTTTTCGAAAGAGCTGTTTGTTTTAGGGACCTGTATTTTCTGAGACATTGAGCTGGAACCTCATTTTCAGAAAAAGCTAAGCACTGCAACTTTGAAAAATGGGCTTTTTTAGTTGTCCCAACTTGGAATGAGAAAAAGGAGATTCCCAGAATTAATATTTATTTTTGAATACATGCTTTAAATTGTATCACTGGAGCACAGGCAGTAGCATAGCAGAGACAGCACATCGTATTTCTCTGTGTCTGGTAGAGAAACGCCACATTTCTTTAAAAAACCCATGCATTTCAATGGAACTAAAATGAAAATTTGGCTGTAATTGGAAGATTTGAAGAAATTATTTTATTCTAACTTATTTATGTGAAATCCAGTAAACTGTTCAACATTAATTACTTATGAGACTTCTATGGTGAGAAACTAGTTTTCATATTTCTTCCAAAATGAACAGGAAGTGGAAATTTCCTTCTCAAGAGAATTTAAAATAATCTCAAAAACAGGACATGCTATTAAAAGCATAAGCTGTCATAATATGGACTCCTTACAATTAGATGGTTTCAAAAATGTAATTTGACAATGTTCCTTTAATTCTTTTAGATTTTGTTCTCTCTTTCTTGGCTAATTGGAATGATTTGCCTTTGTCATTTTTATAAAATCTCTTTATATATTTAAAGTGCATTATTATCCCATCCCATGGTCTAACTATAATCATCTTGACTCACACATAAGTAGATAAAACTGTTAAAAACTTGCTCAAACACATACATGATGTGTATATTTTCTTAATCTCTGTGTACATAAATAGGAATACACCAACGCACTATAGGATGAAATTTTATTTAATTTTTTTTTTGCAGGACAAAGAATAAGGCATAGGAATTTCCATGAAGAAATATCTCATGTTCTTCAAGCTATTATATTGTGATTTGATAAACTAGACATATCTCACATGTTCTTTTTTTTTTTTAATGTATGAATTTTGTTCTTAACCTTTCTTTTGTGGTAACTTGCAATAGTATAATCTGGGACCTACTGCAATTATATGCTGCCTTTCTGAACAAAGTAACATTTTGGACTGAGAACATTGGAAATTGTTTCACTCTTGGCCAAAATCAGGGATACTGCAGGTAGAAGTGGTAGAAAAGTGGGATGAATACTGTCTGCTTTCACAAATCTTATTGGGGTGCTAGGCGCTTTTTGGGG
>VWYI01025349.1:0-36785 GCA_013399455.1 Anthoscopus minutus | reverse complement strand
TATCTATTTGTTTCAGTATAGACCTTTACTCAGTGCAAAATTTTGGACAGTAAACAGAAACTGGCATAATTATAACTCCAGAAAGATTTTAATTCCTGCTCCATTCTTTACTTGAGATTAAATATACAGTGTAATCATCCTGTCTGTGGAAGATAAAATATTTCAACATATATTTATATTGTTAAGTCACGCATCTAATAGACCTATCTATGTATTTGTTATTCCATTAACTAGATTAACGACATGTCGTATGAAAATATCGCATCAACCAGTTGTATTGCTTTGTACATCCTATGCATAGCTTCTGATAAATGGGGCAATAAGGCATTAACAATGCTGAAACTGTATATAACATGCCTTGAATGTTGTTTTTTTCATCATTAATATTTAATAAATTAATTAATGTGTTGAAATAATAAACTTAATGCTCACTTTGTGTTATAGCAGTGGAGCAATATATTTTGGCTACTAACAATAAAGTCACAAATAAATGCTTTTATTTGACAGCCTCAAAGGAAGCTATTTACACAATGTTTGCACAGCACTGTTAAGAGAAAGCAGAAAGCATTCCACATTGAGTTGATAAAAACACCTTAATAGGGTAAAGATGGGGAAAGCTTCTCCTTTGTTCATGACCTTACAGTTTTTCTCTTCTTATCGCTACCCCACCAACTGACGAAGAGTTTAACTTCAGTGGAAGTGAATGGTAGAATTCATTATGGAATAAACTAGCACTAAATAATAGAGAAATTAATTTGTCAAAAAAATTACCCTACTATC
This sequence comes from Anthoscopus minutus, assembly GCA_013399455.1. Classification (NCBI taxonomy): domain Eukaryota; kingdom Metazoa; phylum Chordata; class Aves; order Passeriformes; family Paridae; genus Anthoscopus; species Anthoscopus minutus. Next base: position 36,005 of record VWYI01025349.1, on the reverse strand, counting down.
ATTTTCTGTAGAAAAAAATTCTATTGCTATTAATGATTTTAAATAATTTATTTGTTCAAGTTTCTTGACGTACAGAAGTTCTGCAAGTGTTTCATCCATATAGTAGAATGTGAAGACTACTAATTATAAAATCATGCAAGAAAATTCTGAAATTCTGAGTATCTAAGGAACATAAAAATGTCTGTATGGAGAGAGACCAAAGAATTATCTAGTAGAAAAGCCTGGCAGTAATCAACAATGGATGTTTAGAAAAGAATATTAAAAAAAAAAAAAAAAAAAAGAGGCAGAAAGTCTGATTGAGAAACTTGCATTGCATAAACTTCATCAGTCTCAGTGGGCATTTGCTTTCTCCAGATTACCTGACAATAGCAGAATGAACTTGAAGTGTACAACTTTAAATAAGTATACACTTCTTCACATTCAACCTTGAAATGTCTCATGCTAAGGGAGCAGTGCTGTTCAGTGGTGTGGGAACACTACTCATGTAAGAAGGAAATGGAGGACCAAACAGAATCAGTTTAGATGCTGACTTAGTGTAACATCTGGCTACAGATCTGAATATAAATCAGTACAGATTCATTTCCATTGACATTATGAAGGGTACTAAATTTCTCCGAGGAGATGATAGTATTTTTATTTACTGACAGTGGAATGGTATTAAAACAAAACACAATAAAAAGACAGTTCAGCTTTTTTGTTTTAAACTGTAAAAAGTGTTAGTGCTTAAGTCTTGCTGCAGTAACTGTGTGATTCAGGGCTAAATTGAGCCAGTGACACTTTGAAATAAAGGCAATTTGCAGCTTCTGTCTGTAGGGACTGAATTTATTTGCAAATGTAAAAGTAACCACTGTCATAATGTGACATTCTAACTTCAGGCTTTGTGTTTCTCCATGTCCTTTCAAAGTATCCTGTCCATGTGCTATATTTAGTATCACATAGTATAGCAGCTCATGTCTGGTTTCCTTTTCTGCTTCAATTTAGACTACAAGTTTGCCACACCCTGCTTTATCTTCCCTGCACTGGTTATTCAGTTCAGTTCAATCTTTACAAGTTACTTAGGAAATAAGCTACCATAGCATAAGGTGTATGAAGCATCAGTGAGCCCAAAATGTGAGAACAAATGCTTATTAGCTACTTGGTGCTAGCAATAGGTTTTCAGCAGTGACTAAAAATAATTATAAATACACAAACAAAAAAGCTTTGCAAATAAGACAGTGCAGCAAATGGATGAAGTTTTGCTTTGGGACAGATTTGGAATTCTTCCTTTTTAATAAAATAAACATAATTGGATAGTCAAATAATCCAAAATTCATCACTGCAAGTTGAATGTAAAAAAAGTTCTTAAGTGAACTGCTGTAAAGAATCAATGGTTTGATTGAACTTTCCAGAAGGACATTGACCAGAAAGTTTACACTTTTTCTTAATGTCCTGAGTATAGTAGAAAGCACCCTTGCTAACCCTCCTGTCATTTGTGAAAGGTATCTAATGACAATATTTGTAATAACTAAAGATAATAATTAAATACTTTTTAAGACTGCTGAACAATATACATATATATATATATGTACCCACACACATTTTACTTCAGGATGTGAATAGTTTGACCAGCAAAGGGACAAAGAAGGGTACAGTTTTCTCTGGGAGGCATAGTAAAACTTGCAAACAGTGACAGAAATAGCAGATATGGCAGAAAGAAAACATAAAAAAATAAGATCAGCATAAGGGGCTGCAAATAAGCAAGATGTCATGATAAATGTGTGAGAAGGATGAAAGGGAAATGAAAACTGAGGAAATCAGCAGTGGGCACAGATGGGATCTTTTAAGAGGGACAGGCAGCATGAAAACATTGTCTTGAATGAGGGAATCCAGGTAAAAAGATTCTCTTTTCTTCTCTGCTTTATTCCGATTTTCTTTGTTCTCAATAATGGTAGCTTCAATATTAGTAACTAAGAATAACCAAGGACCACAGGCCTCAGTGCTATTTATAAGCCATCAATTTTGTATACAGTTGATTTGGGATATAAGTTTCCAAGACTAATAGCTGTGTATATGTACTGCCTAGTAATAGCTGTAACTTTCAAACTGTGCTCCTAACAAAATTCAGTCAAATATTTAAAAGAAGCCAAGTGAATCAGACAACTGTCACAGTGATTTCAAAATCTCAGACAGCCATAATGTGTAGGTGTATAGAAATATTCACATACATATGTGTGTTGGTGCATGTGTGTTAGTCTATTTGTGTTTGCTATATATATGCACATGTGTAAAGATATTCAGCTTGAGTAATGCATATTTAATAACTCCATTCAGTTGTGATTTTCATGGACAAACCAGATCAAAATTAGTTTATGAACAGTTACTGTTCTTCTTTCACAAAGGGTCAGCTAAAATCAATGGAGCCTTTCCAGTGACTTCCAATGAGTCCCATGAAAGGATGCAATCTCTGTCTGTGAGTTCAAACTATGATAATAATTGCTGCTGAAAAAAAAATATCAAAGCATATTGAAGTGTTCCAGTTGTAAAGCAAACTCTTTGATACTGATTCAAACTTTCAGGTCTAGTAATGAACCACAGAGGGAAAACATTTTAGCAGATTGCTGGCCTGTTCCACACGGTAACACCATCAGCTATATCAAGATAGTAGAGTCTGCTAGTGGATGTGGAGCAAGGTACATCACTTCAGCACCACTTCAAGTCCTAACTGCTACAACTGACCAATCAGCAAAAACCCCACCCTGCACTGGATATGTGAAAAAGGTAAGCACACAAAAAGTCAAAAGGTACGATGTTATAAGAGAGATGAAATTAGTGGTAAGGAGCTGCTATCTTAGTAATAGTAATAGCAACAATAATAGACTTTTAATATCTAATAATGAAAATTGCATCTGCATTGTAGTGAAAGTAGATATTACAAAGGTGATGAGAAAGTTGGTGAAAGAAGTAGCAGTGTTTGAAAGTTTGAGATCTTTTATATGTAAAAAAATGAATGGCAAAAAATGGTGAAAGTACAAACTACGGCATGCCTTTCAACAGCAAGCATTAATTAATTAAGTAGTATTAATAAAATAAATAATGAATGTCAGTATGAAAAACACAAATCTACACAAAGAAGTCAGTGTGAAGGCTACTGCTCAAATATATTTAACAAATCATTCCTCAAAGTAATTTATAAATTAAGAAAACTGAAGGATGACTGAAAAAATGTTGATTTGGTAGTAAAGTTGTTTCATCACTGGAAGAAAACGGTAAAAGTTTTTTGCTGCTCTTGAGTAAACTTTAAACCCTGTGTTCATTTTTATAGATATATAACTTTACCGGTTTCCTATATACTGTGTGTACCTACTTTCAAAAACTGTCTCTCCCTTCATGGCATTTAATCTATAACCTGTGCTCCTTCTCTGTGTCACTGAGCAAATTCAAAACTTTGGCAATCTATAGTACACAAAAGCATAGTAAGCTATTTATAAATATAATTCAGTGGCTGACAGATTCCACATGAGACAGGGCTTGCTGCCTCCAGAATCTTTTTTCCATTTGACAGTGTACAAACTCACCAAATCCTTTGAAAACAATAAAAATGCTTTTGGACATGTTAGATGTTTGAAAACTAGCTAGTTTCCAAAAAGTCAATGAATTAAACATTATCCTGGCTTACTATTCACTTCATTTCCCTTAAAGGATATCAGACAAAATAATCTTTGTGTTATATGACAGATGTATTTGAGAGGGCAGTTTTTTTACAGCTACTTCATTGTGGAGGCTGTTAAGCAGCAAATGAACATGAAGGCGTGCTCCACTGAAATTTAAATTAGCTGCTACTATTAGTGGAAGGGAGATGGACAAGAGTTATTTATGAAGTAAAGGGGAGAAAAACCCCACAAACCAACAATCATGATGAAGTGTGTTCCCAAAAGCTGCTGTTGAGGGTATTAACACTAGAAATTTTGCTGCTGTGTAGTGTGAAATTCATGGTGATCTTAATAAAATAGATATAAATACAGAGTCACAGAAGAGTTGAGATTAGAAGGGTCTCTTAAGATGCCTGCTCCAAACGCTCTGCTAAAATTGCACCAGCTAGAGCAGGCTGTCCGTCACTCTATGCAGCAGGGTCTTAAATGCCTTCACTGAGAAAGACTGCATAGACTTTCTGAGCAACCTGTTGGAAACTCTCAGGAACAAAATGTATTTTTTCTTATGTTAAAATGGAATTTCTTATATTTCAGTTTCTGCCTGTTGTCTCTTTTACTGAAAACAATTGAAAAGAGTATGTCTCCATCTTCTTTATCACTTATAAATACTAAAAAATTTCCTTCTGTCTTCCTTCTCTTCTTTAATTTGAATAGTCCCAGCACCTTTAGCATCTCTTTGTGCCAAGAGATGCTTCAGCCCCTATAAAACTTCGTGGCCTTTCACAGGAATATTCATATATCTCTTGCATTTGAGAGTCCAGAGCTAGATCTGGCAGTCAAGATGTGTCTCCGCAGGAAAAGATCCCCTCCTGAACCAACTAGCAATAATATTGTCAAAGTAATCCAGTAGGCTGTTCACTGCTTTGCCATAAGAGCAATTGCTGGACGTAATTTGTTATTTGTGGAAAGGCACTGGATAAAAAAAAGGGGATGTAACTAATTTTAGAGTGACCACCTCTTAAAATTTGTCTTAAACCAGGGCAACTAGGAAAAAATGCCTATTGGAATACCTTTAAAACTTACATGCAATACATGCAAGTGTGTTTCATCATAAACTAAAGTAGAAGGTAGATGCTAATGCAACAGATGAAAATTTCCTCCTTATGAAATTTAACTAATTTAAATATTATCCTAAAAGCGGTTCAAAATTCTGGTGAAGTTCACCTTTTATTAGAGTGATATTAGCAATTCAGAGTTGCTATTTATGAATGTAAATGAAATATCAGAGTTTATGAATTAATATTTGAAGGAAGAAATATGCTATATAATCCCAAAATTACTTAAATTATCGTATTAATGCAATGTTGAATAAAGACTAATACAATAAAGATATTTTAATCAAATTATTAAACACTGAAGGCACAAAGGGCTCAGTTGAAAGTGGTGAATAGTCACAATGCTTTCTGAAATCAGGAGAATTTTAAATTACTTTATGAATTCAAATTAATGTCTCATTAATATTAATATTGGTTAGATACCTGGCATGGTGTTGGAACAAAGGGGTGCCTGGCTCAGCAGGTGAAGTCTCCGGCACTCACACCAGGGCTGGGCCAGCCTTGAGCAGAGCTCTGGACCCAAGTGCTGGCTCAGAGCCACGCTCTGCAAACACCCAAACACCGAGGGCAGGAGCAAGGGTGAGACAGAGGCCTCTCATGGGATTTACAAATAGGTTTATTCTCTTGAAAGTTCTGCCACGAGTGAGCCCAGATCTCAGGTTACAGCCACTGATCTATGGGGGAGGAGCAAGGGGAGGGGATAAATGAGCCTGTGAGGGAAACTCAGGGGAGGAGAACAAGGAAGGGTTTACAACGTATAAACCAATAAGGGATTACAGTGGGAGGGAAATGTTACATAAACCAATGAGGGACTGAATAACAGGGGATGGACAGGGAACATTCGGGAACAAGGGGCAGTTTCCAGAGTGGAATGGCAGTGGAGGGCACACTTGGGACTAAACTATTAACATAATGGGGTGTGGTTTACAACTTTACAATATAAAAAGTAATTAAATCAAATATAGTAAGCAAAAAACATGCTGCAACAGATACCTAGGAGAAGCAGAACTGAATTTATACTTCCCAGTTTTCATCTTTATCCAAGAATTGTTTTCAGAGGAGTTAGAGGAGCTGTTGTGGCAAAGCGGGTCAACATCATACTGGGTTACTTTGGCAATAATATTGCTAGTAGGTTCTTCCATGTGATACTTCTAATTTCATCTCACTCTTTTGTCTTCCATTCCCAATCCCAAAACTCTATTCACTATTCTTCTATATCTCTGACAGGTAGTAGGTAAAATAGCGGAAGTCACAAGCATATCTTTCTTTCCGTAAGTCTTCAGCCATTACTTTGAATCACTCTGGTCCATGAAATTCTGGCTAGATATCAACAAAACTTGCATCTTTTTAAGATGTATGGATATGTCTAGCAACCAAAAAATAAAAAACAAACAAAACAAAGAAACCAAGCAAATGCAATACAAACAAACAAACAGAAAAAGTATGAAAGAAACACATATCAGCTCATTTCCATTTTCAAAAGAGAATTGATAAAAGTGGAATGTTTCTGGAAAGTTATGAACCTGCTATAACATCTACTATTTTTGTGGGAAAAAATACATTATTTAATAAATAAATAAATAAACTAACAAATATCCCTGCAAAAATATTTATAAAACTTTTTTAAAAAACTTTTTAATAAAAGTTAATATTATGTTATTGGTAAATTAATAAGTAAAATAGAAAAATATTGTTCAGGTGCTCTCTGTGAGGGTCAGACTGGTAGACAAAATGTAGCAAGAGTGTTTATCGGTTAAGTTGTATATATTTTTGTTATACTATGACCCAAGTAAAAAGTTTAAAATTCACCCATTTCAGTGTACACATGCTTGGTCTTTCAATGATCACATGGGGCTGTGGAAAAAAAAAAGAAATCTTTAGCAGGGGCAACTGCTATACCGAGATCAAAAAGTTAACTTCTGACTTAAAACATACACAAAACATATATCATATATTGACATAACAGATGCAAATTATGTATTTACTTTTGTTCTGAATTGTGGCAAAAGTCAAAGTTCAGGTCAAAAAAATGCTATGCAACAGTGTTGCTATGTGTGAAACAACTGCAGTAACATTTGGGAAAAATGTTCAAATTAATATCATTATTTCACCAAAAAGCAAAGAAACATTGAAAAAAGGAACTCTGAATATTATATTGGGTAAAGAGAGAAAGAGGAAATGAAAAGTCTAAATATTAAGAAAACATCATAGATATAGACATGGAAATTGCATATATTAATTAGGAAGAAATGTATAACAGAAGTAACAGCCAGCAAAATTTTAAGAATGACAAGCAGAAGTTGTAAAATATGAATTAAAGTAATGGCAGAACCAAGACTCCGTGCTTTGCCTTTACTTTGTACAAACTTAAGTATCCCCTCCAAATGTCAAGTAAGCAGGACTGGTCCTTTGAAATCTTGGCCTTGAATTAAGTTTTCTTAATGTTACAGAAAAAAACCCAAACAAACTGCATATATTCAATTCAATAAAGTGCTCTTTGTATCCAGTAACAGAGTGGATAAAAAGTATCTTTGAGAAAACTGCTAAACCAGTGCAGGTAGAAGAGTAGCTTTGAAGTTACTTTTGCAAGAGAAGGTAGAAAAAGTCCTTTGAACAACTTACGATGAACTGCTTGTGTCAAACCAGCAGTTGGGTTCTGTGGTGGAGTGTGTAATTCACTGTGAGTGTAAGAAAAAGAAAGTCAGACGTGACAACCATTATATTGTCTTTCTGAAATTCTTTCTAGCTTGTGTATGTGCTTCTTAACCTACTTTTAGTTTGGCATCCTACGGATCTATCCTTTTTTTTAACAGAGCATTCTACCTCAGGGTGTATTGATAAAGGGAGCTTATTTGACAGGAAACCTCTTATGCAAGATTAAAAGCAGGATTTAGTTTTCGCAGCCCCATGAAAAAATGACATCTACCCATAGAACAGACATAGGACAGAAGGGCACATGGCCCCAACACTGAAGCTGTCATCACAGCCCATCTAATGCTGTGGAGCACTTGAAGGTTTCACAAATTTTTTCTAAGGTTTAGAACTATTTTCTGACTGGAATATAAAGCCTTTCCAGAACATTATGTAATTTTGTTTACATGGCAATTGCAAGGTAAAATGAGTGTTACCTTAGGCAAAAAGAGATGATATGCTAAGCTAAATTTTCTGTAGGTACTTCTGGTGCAGAGATATCACATTTTCCTGATACTAGATTGTTGTTACTGTAGACATTGTTTTAAATTATATGAAATTGTGTTTTATACTTTTTGTGCAAGGCAACAACTTTTGTTAAAGCAGTGTGTAAGATTATTGAAATTAGCAGGGAAAAAAAATTAAACCCCTTTGTGATTACTCATTTGGCTTTCATCAGAAAATCATTGTCTTTTTGCATGCCAATAGGAAACGATTAAACATTACTTATTTTATTCAAGCAACCTAATAAAGAGAATGGAAGATATATTTTCTTCCTCTCTTCTGTGGTAAGGGGTAGCACTTATGTTAACTAAAATATTTTCTTTTACATACAGGATATTTCTGCAAGTGGGTTCTGTTGTTACAGAGATTTCATGGTTAGTTAGGCTAGGGGAACTACAGCACAGGCTGGATCAGGCAGTTAAGTCCAGAGCCAGAAGTCTAAATGGGCAAAGGTGTGGTAATTCAGTCATTCATGGTAAGGAGCCAAGAATCTTAATTACACTGAAAAAAATGTTATAGTGAACATCCTGGTTTCACTTTCAAAGCAGATATGATATCTCTGGGGTTCTGAGACCTCCAGCACTCAAGATTTTCTTTTTTTCTTCTGTTGCCATCTCAGAAAAAGACTAGTTGCATTGGAGGTTTTAGAAACCCCAAGATAGTTTTGTGCCAGCTGGACAGCGTAGTCAGGTGACTTAAGTTCCATGAATTTTCAGAAGCCATACTTTTCTGGTATTTTGCAGTATCTGAAATTGTCCTGGTAGTCAAGAAACTACAGAGCTATATATGTATTTAATATGTAAAAAATTATTCTTTATGATTCCCTATGTTTTTTACTGTCCTGAGGTCATCACCTGGATTTGTGAGTTTTTACCTGGACATTAGTAAAGATTAAGATCTTATTTCTCATGGTATTCACATGGAGAAACTGACTGCTGATAGCTTGGTCAGGTATGCTCATTGCTGGGTAAAAAACTGGATGGAGAGCTGGCCTGAGAGACTGATGGTGAATGAAGATATGTCCAGCTGGTGGCTGGTCACAAGTGGTGTTCTCCAGGGCTCAGTACTGAGACCAGCTCTGTTTAATGATTTTATCAATGATCTGGAAAAGGGGATAGAATGCAAACTTAGTCGGTTATTTTGCAGATGACACAAAGAGTGTCAATCTACTTTAGGGTAGGAAGGCTCTACAGAGGGATATGGACAGGCTGGATCTCTAGGATAAGGCCGGTTGTATGATTTAGCTGTGGACCTGGCAGTAAATGATCCTACAGTAATCCAACCTAAGTAATTCTATGATTCAGTGATTTACACTCTTTTATGTCATTCATCATGGAGAAAGAGTTTCTACTTTGTATAAGGAACACTAGGTAACATTTGGATTAAAAATGATATAGATTTTTTCAATTTCAATACTAGCTTAAAACAGTCGTGTAATAACAGCCCTACTTTCCAGAGATACCATATGACATCAGAATAATGCATAACTAATAAAGAAGCATAACTAATAAAACTTCAGCTCAGCATAAAGGGCATACATCTGAAAATGCTAGAGTGATAGCTGGGTGTCAAAAGAAACATTCACTGCTGTCCCAGCAAGGCCAATGTGATAGCCTAATCAGAGTGGTGTGGATGACATCACCATCATTGAGCAGACAAAGAGAGTTCAGCACATATTTTCCAAAACATGGAATTTCCAAAGCCTTTTCAGGTATTTTTTTGCACTGAAATGATATCTGACTCTGTATTACTGGACCCAAAGCAATCTGAATACACTTATTCATTGTGCTCTGATTTTTGCAAAAAAACCCTTTAACCAATTTCTATTGACCTGCCAAGTTCAGGCCATGAAAATTTTCCAAGAGTGAGGAATGACCCCATAGTCAAGGGTATGCTAGGTGATAAGGACACATTTATTATTGTTCCTGAAAATAATCAGAGAAACTTACTAATGAAAGAAGAATTCAGGAGAATTTCAATTTCAACATCTGTTTTCACAGATGTGGGTAAGTCGTGTCGGGATTTTTTCCTTTCTTTGAAAACTATTTTGGCCTAAAAGCAGAAGAGGATTCACTGCATCATTTTCAGCTTCAGGTGTTTGCATTAGTTTGCATTTCACAAGCAATGGTTTAATGCAGCAAATTAACCTAATTCACATCCTTTGGGAAAAAAATTAATTCTTCTTTTATTGCTTTTTACAGTTAATTTAGCATGATCTGTTATTGCAAAATATGAAGAGAGATTTAGAGTGCCCTTGCACTTCAGCAGTGGTTTGGTGGAAAGGGAACTCATTTCATGTCCTTCCCTGTCACAATATTTGTTCATCAGATTTGGAAATCTAAATGCTTCATGACTGGGTAAAAAATTCCAAAAAGTTGTGGAAGATTAAAAGTCAGACCACCAGCAAAAATGAATGTAAGAAAGGAGCTCTACTGTACAAGGACTGTTAACTATAATGAGAAAAAGATTTTAATGAGATGGAATAATATCCTGCAATAGGGAAAACCAAAGCAGATAGTTTCAGGACTAGTAGGCAGATTTTTACATAAGCCTACACATTCTTTGATCCACCTGCTAAGGCTAGTTAGAGGACAGTTATAAGCTCTTACTCATATTTAGCTGAGTTGTCAACAGTAGTTACACTGATTTTAGAGCTTTTGTGCATTTCCTTACATTCTACACCAGTAAATATGGTGAGTGAATTTTTGTAAGCCTTTACTTTCCCAATACCTCCTGAAAAAGTTAATTTATATTGTCTTTACCTTCAGGAAAAGAAGTAATAGTAGGAGACGCAAAGACAAAAACATTTATTCTGCCTTATATCATGGTTCACCTCAAGGCTAGAAAAGCCAAGAGGGAACTAATAAAACAAGAATGTAAGGATAAAGTCAGAGGAAGGGATGATATCTATTTATGCTGCCTCTGACCTTTTAAATATGGTCTTAGAACCTGGCCATAAATTTATCCCCATAGAAATGATATGTGAAATTCATATGTGGACTTTTTGAGGGTTGTACCTAGTCTACAATTAGGTTGTCTCTGATGAGTTCGCTGTTTGTTAATTTATGTAATCGCTTTTTGTGTGTATGTATCTATGTCTTGTTACTGTCTTAGACCTTTTTCCTTCCTCTTTTGAGTTTTTATATTTATTTATATATTTTTTTTAATTCCTAGTGTTCACAATAAAGAACTGGTTCCTGTTTTCAATTCTCTTTCTGTTAACCTGTGGGCTGTACTTGTTTAATGCCCATTTCTAATCAAGAGCCTTACACAAGCTTCTATTGAAGCGCTGTAAAACACAAAATAATACACAATTCAAAATATTTGCATCATTAGCACAAACTTACTGGGAGACAAATACATGCAAGATATTATTATGGTGCACATAATATATGGTGCACATAATATAATTATTATTATGCAACATCTATTATGGTTCACAGTGCTTTGGTACTGCTTATATTTGATCAGTTCCTGTGTATCTTTGGATATTTTTTCTGCTTACTTCCTGCCTTGTTAAGGTGTGAATAACCAGGATGAACTAATGTTCTGCAGTGCTAAAAGTAGCTCACTGTTTTTCTTGTCTGCTTCCAGCTGCCTACCTGTTACAAAAACAGTTTCTCAGTACTTTACATCAGGCTACATGAAACGCCATGTGCAAAGGCACAGTATCAAAAAACAGTAGCAGCTTTTTACAGAGGAACTTCGTACAAAACTACAGGCAAACCTGTTATTTAAAGCACTGGATGTTAGGCCTTGATTTCATCTTCAGGGAATCCTCCTTGCTTGACTTCCATTTCAATGAGAAAAGTGGACATCACTGCAGCCAGTCCTGTTTGATACATTTATCAATGACATGGAAAAGAGGATCAGGCACACTCTCTGTCAGTTTGCAGTTCACAAAGTTAAGTTGGGCAGGAATGTTGATCTTCTGAAGGGTAGGAAGACACTACAGAGTGATCTAGATAGGCTGGATCAATGGACCAAAGCCAATTGCATAACATTCAGTGAGGTGAAGTGCCGGCTCCTGCAATTCAGTCACAACAACCCTCTGCAGCGCCTGGGGAAGAGTGGCTGGAAAGCTGCCCAGCAGAAAAGGACCTGGGGGGCTGGTGCAGAACTGCAGAACACGAGGCAGCGTGTGCTCAGGTGGCCAAGAAGGTCAATGGAATCCTGGCCTGTACCAGCAATAGCGTGGCCAGCAGGACTTAGCAGAGCACTTTTGAGGTGTTGATGCTTCATCTCAAGTCCCGGGTTCTGTTCTGGGCCCCTCACCAAATGATGAATATTGACTTTGCTGGAGTGTGTCCGGAGAAGGATAACAAAGGTGATGAAGGGGGTGGAGCACAAGCCCAAAGAGCAGCTGAGGGAGCTGGTGCTGTTTAGCCTGGGGAAAAAGAAGCTCAGGGGAGAAATAGCCTGAAAGTTTGCCAGGTGGGATTTAGATTGGACATCAGGGAAAAACATCTTCCAGCAATAGTATTTTCTCCAGCACTTCTCCTTGGTTCCTGTGACCTGTGATTCCCAAGGACTGAGGGAAGGAAAGCATCCAGAGGAGATACGCATGTCCAGTCTTGATGCCAATGACAAAACATAAACATATATCAGAAGAAATAGAAGCTGGGCTTTAAAGTACAATATTTCCAGTAGATTAGAAATTCACTGCCAGCAATGTGAAAAAAATCAAAATCCCCCAAACTTATATCTACAAAATATCTATGCATAAAACACATAAAATTATGGAAAATTAGAGTTTTAGGGCTCAGAATATCCCTAACAATGTCTGTGTTATTTGATGAGACAAATTATTAGAACACCTAGAGGGACTGAGCTATGAGAACTATGTATGCATACTTAGAGTCACAGTCTTGATTGAGGCATTGAAAAAAAAATTCTTAGCATATTTGCAAAAATCTTCTAAATAAAAGCTGCAGACCTTTCCAAGAGATCTGTGCTATTAGGAAACAAAACCTGTTTTCACATGCTCTAAAATTCTGTATAACACATATGACTCAATATTTGATTGTTTCCTACAAAAATTAGACAGAGAAAAGATTCTCCTAGTGGTCTTCACAGACCTAAGCCAGGTTTCTTCCTATCTATATTCCTATGGAGCACTTATTTATTTCAACACTGCTTTTAATTCATATTTTTGTGATATAGATAGTGCAGAAATAAATAATTGTCATCAAATATTTGCATGCACATGAAAACACACACACACACACACACACACACCCCAGATCTTCCAGCTTAACTTGGCATGCTACCATTAGCCGAATCTCTTAAAAAAAATCTCTTAGCTATCTTTCCCTCTGGATGTTATCTTTTTGTGGCTTTATTTTAGAAGTTACACTGCCTCAAAGGAGCAGTGTAGGTAATACGTGTGGATTTGACAAACAGGATCTTGGAGACGGGGCTGACACCTGAGCTGACAATAAAAGCCGATTTGATGAACACAAGTGACAATGAAAGATACTTGTACAGATTAATTTCAATGAGGAGTCAAGCAACAGTCGCTCATTAAAGCTTCCAAGCTCAGCTTCAAATAGAACATGAATTCAAGTAGACATGATTCCCCTCTGGCTCTGTCCTCATCATGAGTAAGGTATTAAGTTTACTAATCAGTTTATCTAAGAACTGTGATATTGTACTGCTGGATCTGCATTATTTAAAGATAAAAAAATCTTTTAGCAACCATTCCCAAAAATTTCTTTGTTTTTTAAACTATCATTCATGTAAATACATTTTTAGATATATTTTAAACAACTACAGAAAATTCACAAAAGCTCACAAGCACTTCTCAACTGATGGAATGAATCAGAAATATGTGGCATTTAATTTGAAGGATAGAAGGGCAAGACTAGAAACTATTCTATGAAAACCTAAATACCCTGGATATCTCATAGCAATATAAAGAAAAACAGAAACCTAATTGCCATCCTCACCTATACAGTTAAAAGAGGTCTGCTATAAAAATTACATGTAATCAATATGAATGCAGCTATAAACAGAACCACACATGGCACCCTGCAATTTAATCCTGTCCCTACTACTGCTGGGTTCCACTTTTATATTTATAGTATGCATAATGAATGAATGCATTTTATAACTGATCCAAACAGGAAAAGATCTCAGAATCAACTGCTTGTTTCCCTTAAATCCAAATTAAAATATATTTGGGTTGTAGCTGAGCTGAGGAAGAATTGAATTCAGTTTGTGTAGCAAGGAAGCTATGTGAAAGAGAAAATATAATTAAATAAAGGAATATATATGTCTCTTATACACATGATCCAAAAGTCAAATAAAGAAAATAGTAAACAAACTTGCACCAGTAGCAAATGCAAAATAATTAACAAGTGAATATATATTTTTTCCAGATGTACAGATATTTGGCTGTCAATCACTTTTAAAATATGCCTTCTGGGTTACTTTAACAATAACTTTAAAAATATTTATCATTTAAATATAAGATACATAAGATACATAATTTAATAGATAATATAATATGTGTTGAAAAATAATTTTCCAGGTGTTTTTGATTTTGGTCAGCTTATGCAACTCAATCTTAATTAATTTTGCTTGAACACTTGAATCCTGAAGCATCTATTGGGGATTGAGTCCTGAAGAATCTACTGGGGATTTATTTTCTGTCTTGTACTATTGTTATGGATGAACTCATCCTCTGCATACAGATTTATGCTCTTCTTTAGTGAAAAAAAATCTAATAACAATGCCTATGCCGCTAAATAAGTATTTCAAATACAAACTCAGTGACTCATTTTTAACTAAGTATGTAAAATAAAATTTTAGAGAAAATAGACAGTAACACAAACCTTATGAATAACTAAGTAAAAAGATTTCTCTATTTTTATAGCAAAGGCATAACAACACTGTTGTTATGCCTGGGATGCATAAAAAGGAGTGTGACCAGCAATTTGAAGGAAGTAAGTAGGTCTCTGCTCCTATGAGACTCCACCTTGAGTATTACATCCAGCCCATGAATCCTCAGTACAGGAAAGGCCTCTTGGACCTCTTGGACCTCTTGGAGCATGTCTAGAGGAGTATCACAAGAATGATCAGAGGATTGGAACACCTCTTCTACGAGGAGAAGCTGAGACAGCCTGGAGAAGCCTGTTCAGCCTGGAGAAGGAAAGGTTTCAGAGACACCACATTGCAGCCTTTCCATGTTTAAAGGCTGCCTGTAAGAAAGTGAGGGACAGGCTTTTTTAGCAGGGCCTGTAGTGATAGGCCAAGGGATAATGGCCTTAAACTAAAAGATAATAGATTCAAATTAGATGTAAGTAATTTTTTTTAAAAATGAGAGAGGTAAAACACTGGAACAGTTTTCCCACAGAGGTGGTAGATCCCCCATCCCTGGAAACATTCAGGGTGGACAGGGTTTTGGGGCAACCTGATTTAGTTGAAGATGTCCCTATTCACTGCAAGGGCATAAATTATTTTTTACGATTTTTAAAGGTCCCTTGCAATCTAAACTAGTCCTTGATTGTATGATGTTACTATTAACTTACTGGAAATAATAGCTTTTGAATGGATATGTTGCCTTCATTGAAATTAGTTGCCAAAATCTTTGCTAGCAGGAAAACCATGAAGAAGTGAACATTTTGTAAATATGCAAGAATCTTTTTCTGCATATTTAAGAAGGAAGAAGTGCATGTCAACTGAGACAAGAGATTCTTCTTTGCAGTCTGTGTCAGCAATCAGACCCAAAGCCTTTGAATGGATCCCGGAGTGTGCACAGACCAAACCAAAACCATACACATCAAATCTGCCTCTATATTGTGTCATTGTTTCTACATATGCTGCAACTCTGAAGGCTGAGATCTGTGTTTTCAAGAGTCTGAATGTAGCAGATATGCTCATGTCATTGTCTAAACCATTTAGAAACACATCACATAGAAACTGAGCTCTCCATGTTGCCATGGATCCTGGGAGTTACCCTGGAAAAGCATATGTTTTTCTTTGTTGTTGGAAACTACTAAATATTCTTCTGTTCAGACTCTATAGCACCTTTTTCCATGCCTCATCTACTGCTCCAATATAGCTGCTATTATAAGCAAGCTAGTACTTTGTATTCACAACATTATTATTCAATAACCTTTCTTTTCAGTTTAGAGATTGCTTGCTGTCCTTGTGTTTGACCTTTAAAGTGAAATAATTCTACCTAGGAGACCTTTCTTTTATTTCAATATTTGTAAAACACTGTCCACTCTTGAAAAATGACCCATAGAGTCATAGAAAGATTTGGGTTGGAAAGGACATCTTAAAGGTCACCTTGTTCCAGCCCTTCTGCCACACCCGGGGAACTTTCCCCTAGTCCAGGTTGCTCAAAGCCCTATCCAATATGGCCTGGAACCCTCCTAGAAATGAGGCAACCTCAGCTTCTCTGGGCAACCTGTTACAGTGTCTTAAAAATTTCACAGTGAAGAAATTGCCTAAATTCATTCTAACAGAACCACCTCCGCTGCTGCTGAGGGATGGTTTATCCAAATTCAAAGCTCCTTAGCTCTGATTTTCTCTACCATTGATTTGCTCCATAACCTCAGACTTTTCTGTGACTTAATTGGCTCAGTTTTACTTTGGATTGATATTACCTAATTCAGTATGGTTCCTCTGAAGGCTTAGTAGAGCATTGCTCATTATATGAAAAGAAAAATGTTACATGAAAGTATATTATCATGTTGAGATGCTTTGCATCAGCTTCCTGCTTGTTAATGTTGCCTATAACCAAGAATGAATGACACAAACTGTATTTGACAAAAATGTCTTCAGCAATTGCTAGAAGTAGTACTATGAATATACTAAAAATAATGGCACTGTCATTATATTCAGGCTGACAGGCTTTGCTAAGAGGCAAGGAATGTTAACTTAGGCTTAGATCTGTTAAAATATTGTACTCTGGACACGGCTTCCTGTGTTTGGCTGCTTTGTTGTGCCAGCAGGATGAACATCTGACAATCTGCAGCAGCTAAAGCCTGTGACCTCAAATATATTGAACTGCTCATGCTAATATTGTTTGTTTGGCTACTGAAATCAAGTCAATTTATGCCAAGTTGGTTTAGAGGACTTAAAAACACTGTATAACAACATGTGTCTATCCAGAACTGTCCATACACATCTGTCCAAGCTTTAATCATTCACTAGTATTCCAGATTGAAGGAAGTCCCTTTTTTAATAGTTTTTTTCCAAGTCTCGGGTTTACAGTTTTATTGTTGCAGTAAAAGTGCAACATATATTAAGCAGCTTAATTAATGTTAGACAAATAAGCTTCTGAAGAGATTTTACCAAATCTGAATCCTTAATTCGGTTAGATATTTTCAATAGCACTTTTTTTCTTTAATTAAGAAAAGTACTTAATTGACTAATAATTAGCAAAACCAAAACCAAGTCCATTTTTAAAAGATTTTCGATTCAAAGTCCTTAAATTTTGCTTTGGCTTTCAAATACAGAAATAGACAAAAATGCAGATAAAGGACAATTGTTTATTCTCCTCAGAAGCTCCATTTGAATAGGAAATGTTCTTTTCAGCAACTTTAATAAATATTTGTAAGAAATATACATATGTTTTAGGTACTGCAATAAAACTGTATATTCTGAGTACTTCACTGTGATCAATCATTTCTTTACTAATTCCTACTGAGAAGTTGTCTGAGAAGCATAAATTTCTTAATTGTGTTTTGGCTCACTTATTCTACAATTTTTTTAGTATTTTGAGACAGAATAATCTCCTCATTGTACCATCTGAACTCAACTTTTACTCGAATAATCCTTCCTTTCTTCTAAATTTTAGCATAATTTTTTACATTTCTTTATCCATTTTCCTAGGATCCATTTTATGAATAATAAGAATCCCATTTATTTCTAAAACAATCTCATTAAAAAAAGCTACAGCTCCATCATTTACCCATGAAAGATCTTCACTATAAAAGATATGTTTAAATTTTACTTATTCTTTGATAGTTCCTCTCCTTCTTTGTGGGTTCTTGCAAAACAATTTTTTTCTTAGAGAGATTATTTGTGGCTGTTTAGGTGTAGTTTTGTTGTGTGATCACTGTTTCATTTTTTTTCTTCTTCTGAAAGTATGATGAAGAGTTGATTTCATTTTATATCTCAAAAAACCCCAAACTATTTTCTCTTACTTTAAACCAGGTTCTTGCTAGCCCTTCAGTCAGTTTTGGGTCTCAGATTGCTATTATAACACCATTTACTGGTATTCGAAGTACTTTCCAAAGAGCTCTCACTTTTTTAATTCTCTTTTTTGAGTTTCTTATGTAAGAATTATGAAATATAGACCCCAATTCTTTTAAAGATTTAAATTTCCTTAAGTATCTTAATTTCTTCTGCATTCTTCTAAACAGTTATAAATGCAATGTAATTGCATAAGTTGAGGTTTTTACTTATGAGTCCCTTATTTAAACCTTTTATCATTTTCCTACAGGTTCACTTCTCATTCTCTCTCTGCTGCTGCTATTTTGTAGTGCCAAATGTTGCTTTCATTTACAAATTATAATTGTATTAAATCCTTAAGATGACAAAGGAATGAGAAGTTTTTTCTTTTCCTCAGTTAACAATATGAAATTAGCTTTAAATAGACTAGGATGCTGCAGAGGTTGTTTTTCTAGTTTGAGCAGTCTATTATGCACAGATTATCTTAACATTTTTCTACTCTACAATAATATTTTTAAAGATGTTTAAAAATGTAAATTTTTTCATCAGACTAGATAGCATGCATATTTTAATAATTATATTTATTCAAGACGTACAATAATACAAAAATATAACATGCAAGTGCAGTAATATATATTTTAAAAGTACATTTTAATGTGAGATTTATAAGAATCAGTGAAATAGCAGAGCTTTAAGTTATTGTTTTTTCAAGTGTGATCAAGATGATTAGCCAGTATTTATTGGTCTGCAGTTTTGGATGTGATAGAGAATAGAAAAAGTTGATCATTAGAAGAGTGGAAGAAAAATGAAACTGTGGAGAGAAAGGGCTAAATTGAATGCACTGCTAAAAATAAGACAATGACGGAAATCAGGACAAGAGTAAAATAATTTCACCTGAAAGTTTCTTTTAAATTTTGAGGAATGCTGCAGTAGACCTTAACAAAGGAAAAAATTCCACCAATCTGCACTGCAGCTCTTAATGGTATATTCTCCAGCTGCCCTGTATACAGGGCTCCCACTGATATTAATAAGTGCTCTTTTCATAGAACTACTGCAGAATATGAATAGAAATCAAGATGATAAAAATTTTGCTGTATAGAAGGGTTTCCTGATGCTCTGAGGGAACTTCTTGTGTAAAAGTTTCTGCTTCTGGTCCTGTCACCAAAAAGACCCGGGCTCTATCGTATTTAAACCCCCCTTCGGATATTTATACACATTGATCTTTTTCCCCTCAGCCTTCTCTTTCTCAGGGTGAACAGTCACAGCTTTAAAATATCATTTTAAAATATCCAATTAAGGAGTGTTATTAAGGAATTTATAGAACATTAGGCAAATGGTTTTTATGATTTATTTAATTTAATGCTGGACTCAATTCAAAAATTGCATATGTTAGTTGAAAAAAGAATTACATTTATACATGTGTGGTGTATTGCACATATTTAGATCTGAATGAATTAATGGAATTATTATTTAAATATGATTTCATTTTAAAACGAAAAACAAACACAATAGTTGATTGATTATTTTTAAGGTATTTCAGTAAACGATCTGCATGATCCCTAGCATTTCATATATGAAACAAAGTACTCAGTAATAACAGTGAAATGGATTTTCAAATGTGTGTATGTAATTTCTTTCAAACAGCAGATATAATAAGAAGTTATAGTAATAAGAGTAAAATTGTATATTTGGTAGACAAAGAAGGGGTAAGGAAAGAAGCAATTTTTAAAATTCACACTTCCTTAAGCTCAATTGACTTTGAGTCTAAACTAGGTGAGCAAGATGGGTTTTTTGTTTGGGGTTTTTTTAAATCCAAAATAAGATGAAGACAATAGAAAAACAGAGATTATAAAGAATCAAATGGAATTTCTGGTCAGAGAAAGCAAAAAGCTTATTCCAAAGCGTAGTAATTAGTGAAAAGCCTTCAACTTTTTGTGTTAACTTCAGACAAAGGCAGTATACTTGTCTCTTTCATGTATTGACACAAAGATGTATTTGTAACCAATATAGAGTAGTAGGAATTTTTAGGCTGTGATTTATCTTATCTTAAGTAGATATCTTAATTCAGATGAATCACACATTGCAGCTGCTTTCTTTCATTAACTATAAATAAAAGCTGAGAACAACAAGCTATAATGCAGACTTCTCGCTTTAATCGGATAAACCCCACTCTGTCTTCAGTGAGTTTTGCATTTCTAGAAGCAAAAATATGGATTTTTATAATAGCTTAATGAATTATATCAATATGCCAAATTAGTCCAAAGTAACTCATGAGGGGAAGGGATGCCTATGAACAGGAGTGATCTCATTCACTTTAGGACTGATTCTGCTAATTTCCCCCTAGGACAAATTGATTTGGGGATATTGAGCTGACTAGCTTGTATTTAAATTTTAATCGTTACTGAAGTCCTTGGTGCAATAAATTTTCTGTGGAAAACAATAATAAAAAGCAGTAATTTATTATCCTCAAGTTTCTGAATATAGTAACTCTTAAATAATTCAATAGTTAAGCAAACACACATAATCCTCTTCTCATGTACCCCCTTCCACACACACCCAGGCACACACAGATCAGCACAGGAGATCATTAATATCTTGGAAAGGGCTGAAATGCTAAATACTTCTCTTTCTGTGCAAAATATCTATTACAATAATGGGAAAATTCTGCTTCATATCAATGTCATGTTTAAAACACAGTTTTTAGTTTAATTTTATTTGCAGAATATTTTTTATTTTGTTTTTAAATTAAAATTTCTTGTTTCTCAAGTGCTGTATCTCTATGAATATTTTCTTCTAAAAAAGCCAAAAAAGTTATTTGATGTATTTCCAGGATAAAACATCAGTTTATAAAATTTTAAACCATAATGATAAGGGAGAATTTATTTGTCCTTCACTAAGTTGTAATAAGTATTTTAATAGAACATTTATAATGCAATATTTTGCATTTTTTAAATAGTTTCAAAAAGTTTTGGTCCTCATAGGTTATTCATTGTAAACAGTAATTTTTCAGTGAATAGAAAGTATGTATGATATATCTACATTAGTTAAAACACCAATTACTACTAATGGCCAGGCTGAACTACAGTAACTAATGCCTGGAATGATGTTTTGCCTCTTTGTCACTTCATGAAATCTGAACACAATAAAGTGTCGAAATACAGTTTTCCTCTTTGATAGTGTCCCATGTATTTTATGTTGTAATTATTATATATTTTAAAATTTTATCTCTTCTGCATTTTTTTCATTAACCTTTCTGTTACAGTAGTGAAAATCACAGATAAATGCAATTCTGTACAACTCTGTATTCACACCAACAGCTGGGAGAACACTTGCTCCTATAAATAAATCTGAGTTTCTTTTAGATTCAAACTTTGTTTCGCTTTCACCAAGAGTCTCATTTGTTGCTGCTCTAAGCCCTGCCCAACCTGACCTTGAACACTTCCAGGGATGAGGCACTCAAAATTCTTCTGGGAAACCTGTTCCAGTGTTCCACCATCCCTACGGTACAGGTTTTTTTACTTTTATCTAATATATGTTAGAAATAATAAATCTAGGCATATAAAATTCGAGGAAAGATCTGAAATTATTTTGATTTGAAACACATTTTATATTAATAATAACTTACAGATTACTAAAATATGTTGATGGGCATTTGAGTTTAACACTTTTTGAAAAGTGCATGGAATTTAAAATTAAAACCAGTAAAATTACAAACTTCTTACAATTTTCTCTTTCCTCTGATATTCAGAATTGCATATGTGAAATATCTGTACTTCATACAAATCTCTCAGACACTCTCAGAAAACAGGTGGGTTTTTTCAGACTGAAATACTAAAATACTACTCTCTTTATGTAGAACACTAGCACTAGTGAAGAGTTTTTGGGGGATGAGGGGGACCACCTTCTCCTTGGATTTGTGCGCATAATATATTTTATCCAAACTGAGAAATTCATCCCAAGTGTGTAATATTCTTCATTCTTACTGCACTAGTCTCAAGACTCTGAGAAAAGTATCCTGTGGACCTTGAATATAGCTCATGTGAAACAGATGAGAGGTGATGAAGAAGTTGAGGGAGAGAATAACTGAGCATATAGCCCAGTACAGACACCAGAAATTACTTTCATGTGTTCTGCAACCTGAAAAATTGTTTAGCATAATTTAAAGGTTGTTTTTGACAACAGGGCTGAAACAAACCTTCAAAATAACTTGTAGATCAAAATCACTTTAAGCAAATTGCCCAGGCCAGTCACCTTGCTGCTAATAATTCACTCTTCACGCCAGCTGATCGGGCCTAACAATGCTGTTGAAAAAGTATTGTGAAAAAGGTAGGCACATTTTCACAGATGCAGGGGAAAATCCCCTTGGATGATGATTCCTCAGGAAAATGTAGCAAGTTATGTACTCTTACCTACTGATCCAAGTTGATCAGTTCAGCATCTCTTAGAATCCCTTTAGAAAAAACATGTTTGATCCACAAAAAATATTTTCTATGTCTTATCTGCTTCATTTCAGCCAATGAATAGATTACCTTCCATCAGCAAAGTGTTTATGGTCGTATGTTTCTTTGAACAGTTATAATTCATTGTTTTTTTTCTAAATCATCCACTGTCCATAATTTTCAGATGTCTGTAGTAGGTGTGTAATTAAGTTTCATGCTCTCCAAGTCAAAAAATATCATTCTCATTACCCTTTTATTAAATTACTGACATGTAACATCAGTCTGAGATCTGAAAAACAAACTTAATTTGCTGTTTGCCAAGTATCATCTATGTGATGATACAAATTCTACTTGATAAATCACGCCCACACATTGCCATATGATACTACTAGCAATGTCTTCACAACCTTTTCTTCATCGTTAGGTATTTTGGTGAAGTGAATGATTAGAACATAAGCAATGGCATTTGTTCAAGATGTTCCAGAAAGAGCTGCAGTCTGTTCTCTTCTTCTCTGCCCACGTTAGCACCACACTGTAAAAAAGAAAGATTACAAGGAAGAGTGTTACTTTTAGTCTAAATTTGTAAATGATATTCGGAATACCCTGTAAAATGACAAGATGCTATTTTTAAATATGTACTCTTAAGGGAAAAAGCTTTAAAGAGGTTTGGAGACTGTTGTTTCTGGGGTTGAAATAAAATTGGAGGCATCTAAGGTCTTTAGTCATACAATTTTGAAGATTTGTTCAAAACACAGTTGCTTCATATAGGAAAAATAGAGGACCATAAATGCAACTCTTTTCAAATTGGAGTTATATATGTTTCTGGTTGGGATTACTGGACATAATTTCTCATAAAGTCAAAGGACTGCAGTTAGCTCTCCAATACTTTCCTTCCCTGAAGTTCATCTGCATTTGCTCCTATATCCAGAGCCCCCATTTATTAGTGGGTAATAAAATGATGCATTCCATCTATGCATTAGAATAATCAACTAGAGCACATGTCTCATATTTTCTAGTTAAAATTGGCTGGAACTGAATTGATATTTGCAGTTGCTTATGGAACTGAATTGATATTTGCAGTTGCTTATATTACAATATTCTTATTTTGACAAGGTTTCTTTAGACAACCTTTAAGCATCAATAGCAAGTACAACTTGCAGCAGGGAAAGCCTTGTGAGAAGAGAAAATAGCTACACTCTTCTGCTTTCTCAAGTTTCCTGTAGTTAAATACATGCCAAAAGGCTTTTCACAGTAATACCACTGTTTTGTAGTAACACTTCATACAATCCTACCTCTGATAAAATTACTAATGGGCTACTTTTTACACAAGGTAGAAAATTTTTCTTTCAAGAATATGTTTTTGGTAAGTTGGAAATGTGAACTTGTGCACCAGTCACGTGGAATGTACTCCTCCTTCTTAATAAATGTCACAATCTAATTTAGAAAATATTCATTCTGTGTGACTTAAAAATAAGAATTTTAAGCATCTTCATTCTATTGGTGTAATTTTTTTATATTAAACTCATTTTTACCAATAGAAATATTTTTTCATGACAGCTGTGGAAAATACCTTTTACTCAGTATTGCGGCATCAGTATATTGTTTATAATTATTTCAACATGGTCCCAAGCATATCTGACAGCTAGACAGCAGAGTTTAGCAACAGTGAGTGGGAATAACTTCTGAACAATTTCAGTAGATTTTCCAGGAAGGGTTTGCTTTCTGCTACTGTCAGTTTTCCTGGAGATATTATCTGGTTAACAGTTGCATAAAAAGAATATTTTAGCACAAACCTTGGGGCAAGTTGTGTCCGAACTTTACTAGTGAATGCAAAGAGGGTAAAAGTGCTGCTTCAAACCCCTCTATGCATTTTCTGTGCTAAGAGGGGGGTGACTCCAGAAATAAGTGAGTTTTTGATCTCTCTTCAGAACACAAGGCACATCGTCACTTCATGCATCTTTTCCTGGGACTCATGGCATCTCAAGATTAAGAGGGTCTCTTGCTTGCTAAAGTGAGTTCAGCAAAATAAATTCTCCCATCAGCAAATTTGAACAGGACTACAACAGAGTCAGTTCAGATGCTGTCAGGGCAATGCTCTACCCCAGTAGCAACATGCCACCATTAGAAGACTGTGTAAAAATATTTATGTACAAAGTAATCAGAGGGAAAAATATAACTGGGAAGAACTTCACATTGTTCTGGAAAAAAACGCCAGCAACAGTCTTACAGACATCATCTGCTGGTATAAATTTTAATAGTTGGGGCTTTTCTTTAATTTTTTATGAGATAAAAATATTATTGCACCTTTATATTTTCTTAATATAATTGAAGAAATGGCCTTTTAAAATACATATGCTATAATACACTTGAAGGTAATTACCTATAAATAGAAATTCAAAGATTTATAATTATTTAGAATAAAGTAAATACAAGGTGATATATGAAGAAGAAAACAGGGGTTTTATACTTCTGGTGAAAAAAAATGAAGGAAATTGTAAAGTGCAGGTGTATTATTTCACTTCCTGAAAAACTGAGAAGGTTTACTATGGCCAATGGTTTTCATAAGGAAGGAAGAAATTCCTTTTGAAAAAAACTTCAAATTGACTTAACATGAATGTTATGACATTTAATTTCACCAATGATGAACAGAAATTCTCATGACTTGATGTGGAAATCATGATGGTAATGGAAACAAGGATATCTGGGCCATGCATCAGGAACATTAAAACATTAGAATGCAGGTAAAACTGTACTTCTGTACTAGTGAGAAGAGATTGGAACAAGGTCATTTTCCTTTAAGAGTCTTCAGGATTAACAGCAGACCAAATTATTTCATGTGAAGTATTTATGAATATAATTAACCTTTAAAATAACATTGTTTTCAAACACTTGTTTACAGGATCTCTTATAATGATACACAGTTATTATAAATAGAAAAATAAAAGCATTTTTTTCAAACTGTTGTGCACTCTAAAACAATCTACAATAAAAATAGTATTTTTTCATGCTGGAAATTATGTTAATTACAAAAATGCCTTGTAGCACACTTGGCTCTGTAGTCCCTTGATTAGCATAGTTTTCTACTCATCTAACAAGTTTCACATTGACTATTTTTCAGCCTTAATTAATGGTGCCTTTGTACTTGTGAAGCATCCATGAAGGATTTCTTGGGTTTTATTTTGTACTCAATCCTAAATGGCAGTCTGTATTCTGCCATCTGTCTAGTTTACCCGTTTGATGCAGCTTCTGAAAGGTATTTTCAGAACTGAGGACTACATGCAAGAATGATGTTAAATACATGCATTTTACTCCTTGGTTAATGCAAAGCTATTTTTCCTTTACAGCAAAAGAATAATAGGAAAATAATGATGGTAGATTTAATTCTCATACTAATACAAAGAGGACTATTATCTTCATTACAAACCAAGCAAGTCATATTTAATGCACATGCTGTACAACCACTAATGCAAAATACCCTGTAAATTCAAAATGACTCTGTATCATAAGAGTGGATTGAATTTTTCTACTGATATTTTGCTTAAACCAGAAAACTAATTATGTTGACAGCCAACTCATAATTGCAACCTAACTTTCAACTACTGCTTTCAACCTTTGAAACATATCTGTCTATAAAACTATGCAGTACAGTGCACAATACCAGATCAGGTCATACACATTAAAAAGAAAGAAAACATCAAAGGACAGATTCATTCACATCTGCAAGCCCTCAAGAATGTACACGTCAGATATCTCCAGAAAACTAGGCTGGTGGCACAAATTTTTCTACGTTTGCACCAGCAGAAGCAGCTGCTATCTTCATAGGATGCAATCTTGCTCACATCACCCCCTTCAGTGCAATCTTCTGCGCCCCTGCCCAATGCACCGTCTGCTCTATTCCTTGGACTTCAGGTTTGCATTTTTACAGAGTCCTGCAAACTGAGTCAAAGTTCAAGTAATGGATTTCCGAGATTTAGGAGTGTTGAGTTTAGTTTTTTTATTTCGTCTTGTCTAAGCATACTGTAATTTTCTGTAAATACATAGAGTATGTGATGTGTATTTTGCAAGTTATTTCTCCTTCACATTAGAACTTCTCCCAGACCCCACAGAACTTACTACAAAAATATATAGCTGAAAAGAGTTGGCACAAGAAGTTAGAATAGCCAGAAAGCTAACATGCAAACAATTTAACAACAGTCTTAAATTTCTGAATATAGTTACACCATGTAAAGTCAAAATATAATATTTAAAATATTTTCATATAATAATGAGTGTGAGCAAGACAGAATCCATATAGACCTTTTTTGAAACAGTTCCAGGAAAAAAATAGTCTTAACTTGGAAGTATAGCATTAAATATTTTATACAACGTGAGTTCTCATCACTTAATATGATTTCTATAAATGAATTGGAAAACAGGAAATAAACTAAGGAAAAGAATCAAGCTATAAAAGATGTGAGTTTTCTCTTACAGTTTAAAATTTTCATTCTATTTCAGATTAAAAATATTAGGTAGATAAATGGTCACAGATTATTTAAAAAGCATCTGGACTTAAAATTATATAAATTTCTGCAAGACTTGGATGTCAGGTTTTTCTGAAAACCTTTATTTCATTGCTTCCCAGCCCTGATTCAGTCCACTTAAACCCAGCTGTATTTCAGATGCTCAGTGAAACTCTCCATGTAATGCATATAGCTTACAAATAATCTGCAGAAAATGCTAGATAAATGTGAAGATCTTTTTCAGTAAATGGTATTTAAGTTATTTGTACAAACACACAGATAGGATTTCTGTTGTTTTCTTCAGGCCACTTCCTCCAGAAGACTTCTCCATTAAATCTCTATAGTTCTACTCTTCTGGTGATCCTAAGTTAGCAGCGGGATTGTCCAGCTGCATGTAATTACTGTATGCTATAGCTGCACACTGCGGGGTTCTGTGTGCAACATCACATGAGCCATATTAATGTCACTCTATTGGTATAAACTGATGCCTCAGCTGGCTGACAGCTGGACCTTAAGGGACAAGATTGTGAACTGATTTAGTAATACAAATTAGGTACTAAGAAGGAGGCTGTAGAATTTAAGTGTTTCTGCCTCCAGCTTAAGCAACACTAAATCTTGGTCTTTATCTAGAAAACTATGTGAATTAACTCGTTCAGAATTCATAGGCTAAAAATGTGAATAATACAGTAACAGGGAAGAGAACTGTCAAATGATTAACAATTTTAATCATTAAATTATAAAAATAATTCATCTGAACAAGTCAGGAAGAAAGACTAGTCATGCAAATATCCTTAGAATCATTCTGTTTATTTATATGGGTTTCTTATTGTATTCTCATCTAATGCTTGTGATGACACAAATACTTTCAAAGCTTATGGGATAAACTGTGTGTTCTCCTCAAATAGCAAAACGTTTATTCGTGGTTGGATTTGCAAATTACATTTGGACTCAATGTTCTTAAAGGTCTTTTCCAACATAAATGATTCCATAATTCTCTAAGTCACACATCCTGCTCTATGGAGATATGTCATCAGACTGTGCTAAGACAAATCTTTGGAACTGCTAATTAAAATTTTACAACCACAGTGCAGCTGAAGATCACTGCAGTTATCACAGTGAAGCTGAAGATCACTTGTGATATGCCAATACTTCATTTTAATCACAATGTTTTTCGTTCTGACATCCATGACATCACAGGAACTAATTAAAAATCTTTTGGGCAGGAAAGAAGACATTATTCTTATCATTACACTGATGGGTAAGCTGAAATGCAAAGCAGGTAATTCAAAGTGAAAAAGCAGTAAAGTCAATAGTAAAGCTCACCACAGTTTTGTTTACTACCCTAAATCCTTACTATCCCAAAATACAATAAGAAATGAAAAAAAACTTGTGGCTACTTAATTTTTTTCCTACACCAACATAACAGGGTAAGGGATAGACGATTCCAAATAGTGGTAATCCACGACAAAGCATCATTGACATCATGTTCAGGTTTTGCATTGCATGCTCTTCACCTGATAAAATTATTCCATTGCAATAGTTTGGGGAGTATTTTAGAAAGCTGGATGTTGTTTGGTTTTAAACCATCTTGATAATTCAGGTATTCAGTAGCAATGAGAAAGTTTAAAATAAGTTAGTGCTATGCATTTTTCATATATGACAAACATATTTCTACAGCACAGAAGGCTGACCTAACCCCTTACTACATATGGGTGAAGTGGCATCCTGTTCCCCATAGGTTTTTCTGTTTCTTTCTAACTCCTTACCTATTACCATATTAGTGATCTGAACTACCTCAAAAAGGAATCAGATAAGTGCCAGAGCTTTCAAACAAAAAACAGATGTAAAATGGTGATTTGTAAGTGTGTCTGAAAACAAGATTTTTGTACTTTTCACAGATACATGGCATTCTCTAGAATGATATTGCTCCAATGTGTTATTTTAAAATTCTAAATGGTATGCATTCTTTTGGTCGTTCTAGTAAATAGATTTCTCTGATATGTTCTTTCAAGCTGAAATTTGTTCTAGTAGATATAAATACACTAGTAGGTAAAAATAGACTATAAAAGATAACATTCAGAATGTATTTCCTTTGACTTTCCATTACAGCAAGTGAAGAAAGAAGCATGAGATCTTCAGATAATACACTATGTGAATTGAAAAGAATCTCTCCTTATTTGAAGCAACTGAGAAAGTCACACAATGAAGTACAGTTCAGACAGATGAAAGGGTCACATATGATGTCAAATCTGTACTTTTAATGTTTGAATTAAACAAGGTTTCTCTAAGTATGATCATATAAAATAAAGGTGAATTTGCAGAACTGGATCTGCTTTATAAATACAATGTTTTCTAATTAAATTGAGGATTCAGAAAGACAACCTTGAAATTAAAAGCATTTAAGAACATGCAAGTACCAAGATTGGCAGTTAATTAGCTATAACGTCTCTTTGAGATAAGATTTATTTTTAACTTCTGCTTGTAGTGGGTCTGATGCCATTAGGAATGCTGCAATTAAAAAAAAAAAGGATAAAACTCTCTCAAAAAGCCTAGAAAAAACAGAGAAAATATGATTTATAGGGGTTAAGTAGTCCTTTAAAAAGTCTCTCTAGAAAAAGAGATAAAAAAACTCTAATGACTGTCGAGTGTATTACAAAACTGTAATGAAGCATGTAAGGGGCAAGAGCCTGCAATAAAAATAGTAAGCTGGGTTCATCTGTTGAAAATATTCCAGAATGGTCGAGATTATGAGTCACTTGTTATGGGAGGAAAAAAAAGAAGAAAACATAAGGAAAAATATTTTGAACTTAGTTTCCATTCCAAGATGATATAATGGCTTTATTTCATTTTGTTACTAATAATATTTAATACCTTATTAATTGTTTTACAATAGATAGTGAGAGTGTTCACACCCTACAATTTTGATGGATCTCTTTTACTTTATACAACAGCAGATATGGTTCAGCACTCCTTCAAACTCAGTTCTCCAAACAAAATGAGTGTGGTAGATTTAACGTAACTGCCCAGTCTACCAGAATCCTTAATTATCTTTAAAAACGTTTTGCTATATCTCATTATCTGGATGTGTCTCCCTATCTCCTCTTTGAGCTCCTTGATCTTTTATCTACAGAATGAGATCCAATTTAGCCTACCAAGGATATAGCCCTTCAAAATCACGTATTTTATGTCCTATATTCTTACAAGTACATTTATACTACAGGGAGTAGTTTGGAAGATCCTAGTATTTTTGTTTCTCAGATATGTTGCTGTGTAAAATAGCTCTTATTTTATTTTTTTCCCTGCTAAAGTATAGGGTCTGTGCTTAAATTATTGTGATGCTAGCCCATTATCACATATCCCATTATCATATATTCTGTAGTCTTACTGAGTGTGCAGCAAAGTTTTCTCTTCTTCTGAGGACATTTTATTATTTTTATGAGAAATGCTGAAGGTCTGAATTTAGTTGCAAAGTTGCAAACTGTTTCACAGATTGCAAAATTGTTAAGTCTAGTAACAGTAGGAAAAGTGCACTGTTTCTGTATGTGTGAATGTCAAGTCAGCTGCTGTTGGGATAAAAAGCATGAGCATAACCAAAGATATCTGCATGGGTATAAAATAAATTAATAACAAGAAAATTGTTGTGATTTCTGCACTAAGGAACAAGAATCAAGAATAATTATAAAGCACTAATTTCAGTGGCTAGACAATACCAGTTCTCTTCAACATTTTCTTTAACAACCTGGACACAGGACTTGAAGGAATATTAGGTAAGTTTGCCAAAGACACTAAACTGGGAGGACCTGTGAACTAACTCCCTTGAGGGCAGAGGGATCTTGACAAATAAGAGAGAAGGGGAATCAATGAACCATACGAAGTCTAAAAAGGGCAAGGGCTGGATTCAGCACCTGGGACAGAGCAATCCTGTTGTGTGTATAGACCAGGGAGCAAAAGGCTGGAGAGAAGTACTGCAGAAAAGGACCTCAAGGTCCTGGTCAGTGGCAAGCTGACCATGAGTCAGCAGTGCCCTGGCAGCCAGGAGGGCCAGCCCTTTCCTGGGGGCATCAGACACAGGATGGCCAGCCAGGCAAGGGAGGGGATTGTCCCACTCTGCTCTGCACTGGGGCAGCCTCACCTCGAGTGCTGGGGGACATTTTTAAGTGACGCCACAAAAAAACCCACTAAGCTATTAAAGTGCATTCAGAGGCCTACAAGGACAAGACTCGATGAAATGGCATGCAGCCGAGTCAGGGAAAGTTTAGGTTGGATATCAAGAAAAGGTTTTTTATCCAGAAGATGGCTGAACACTGGAAGGGGCTCTCCAGGGAGTGGTCACAGCATGATGCCTGTCTGAGTTCAAGAAGCTTTTGGACAATGCTCTCAGACACACGGTGTGATTCTCAAGGATGATCCCATGCAAGGCTGGGAGTTGGACTCGATGATCTTTGTAAGCTTTTTCCAATTCAGCTGATTCTATGATTCTATGGTTCTGTCCTGGCCACTAAAGATATATTACTTGGTCTCACCAGATTTTTGATCTGCTGTTGTTGGTCAGAATTTGTCTCTAGTGATATTCTGCAGCACACACTGGGCAATGATATCTATCACAAAAGACAAAGTGCCTTTTCTCAACAGAAATTTGAACACACACCCTATAATCCTGAAAGAATCACTTCCTTGAAACAAGAATGTTCTATGCCAGTATTCCTTCCAGATCTTAAGGAGAAAGAAGGCAAAAGGAGAGGACATACCATTGTCAATTTTCCAGTTCTTTTTTCAGTATATTTGTACTTCCACTACCCTTTTATTAAAAATCATGGTTTTGTATAGCATGTAATTTTCTAGCAAGACACATTTTTGCAATTGAGCCCATCAGTCTCTGTAGAAATATCTTTTAGAAAGTTTAACACATATGAATAGGCAGTGACGTGAAGAAAACAGTATGAGAAGCAGATCTGTGATACTAAGGTGAGACAAGGAGGACGAGGCGCTCCAGTTGACAAAGCAGTCTCCCTCAAAGTCCCTGGAGGACGTAACAGTGAAGCAGGTTGTCTCCCTGCAGCTGCTGGAGAACTGTGGAAGAACAGATACCTACACAGCAGCCTATGGAGGACTCTATGCCACAGCAGGTGGATGTGCCTTGAAGGAAGCTGCAGCTTGTGGAAGGAGGACCAGAAAGCTATCCTTGACCTCTTCTTTAGTGGCAGAGTATGTGCAAATGTCAAAGAGTTGCTGACTCTGATCTGTTCTGTTTCCAGTTATCGTCATAGGTAAGTATGAAGACTATAATATAAGAATTAGAAGCCTAAATACTTTCTCTTGAGGCTCCCATTATCTCTGCTCCCCCTTTAAAATTTAGTTTCATATTAAATACAATTCAATATAAAGTTCTTAGGGCTTGATGTTCAGGCTTTATAGGATATAAGGAGTTCAAATAACTCTTGTCACTGTATTTTTTTTTCTTTTGACAGGACTGAAAAAATAAAATTACTGTTTTCTAAGGACTTATGGAAATCAATTGGTAGAGGCGGTAAGAATGAAAGGTATAATTAATCTGAAATGGGAATATTGTTTAGGTACCTCAGTTGTGTAGAAGTTCTTTACCAGGAACTTGTCACAGCGGGCAGCAGTAGTCAGATTTCCGTGACCTTCCCAGGAAGCATCTCCAACAGGACCCTGCTTGGGCACACAGGCACACCTGCTTTGCCTTAGTGATTTCAGCTCCAGGCTTTAGAAGGGCTGCTGGGACTGCTGCTGCTCCTCCAGCACTGCAGAGGAAAGAGGCTGGGTCCTCAAATGGAGGAGGAGTAGACTTTACTCCCCTTCTCCAGAGGACTCTAGGAACAAAGAAACAGGGAGTCAAGAGGGAGCAGGGGTTTATATGGGACAGGCAGAGGGTGGGGCAGAGCAACAGGGCCAATGATCTGAGGGTGCAGGGGTGGAGCAAGGGGGAAGGGCCAATGGGGTACAAATGATATACATACGGGGAGAAAGGCATGTTGGGTACAACTTAATAGCTCACCATGACAACAAGGCTCTCAGTCAAGGTTTCACCCTCCGGGGGATTGTGACAAACAAAAGGCTATGGGCTCTCTCTCCAAGGGAGAGTGACTATATTATCGGCCACCTTGTTGGCCTCAACTCTAGGCTTTTAAACAGAGTTAGGACACAATAGTTATCTCTGGTGATATTTTGATATGTATAGTACATTCATCTTTAAATAGCTTTATCTGTTTTATAGATATGACTTACATTTTAAATTTTATTTGAAAATAAATATTTGTGATTCAGATCATTTACAATTCTGAAGCATTTCAGTTTGTTGACAGTTTTTTCTGTCTCCTGAGGGCAGGATAATAGTTTTTGTACAAATACTGAAACAAACTACTTGGAAAAAATATTTTTCTTAATTCTTTTCTGTCTATTCTAACAGGCACAACAGCAAAACCACTGCTATGAGTGTGACTTGCCCTACCACTCATGGATAGCAAACTTGCAGTGGCTAGTATTTTATTTGCAACTTTTTTGATGCTGGCTGTTAACTGTTGTCCAGAAGGATCTGTAAACTACTTTCACAAGAGGACACTCCTGAATTGCTTCATTTGTCTCTGAACCAGAGAACTAAGCTAGCACTGAATTTTTGAGATCTTGCTGTGCTAGACCCCAAACTTATTTTCCTAAAATGAATTTTAATTTAAACCAAAGCACTTCATTACTTTATGATATAATCCCATCATTCTTAATGTTCAGAGTATTGTTTTATAGCCGTAATAACATATTCCAGTATGCAAGTATAACATCTCTCTTAAGTAGTATACATCACTTGGCTTTAATCATGGATCATAACACCTGCAAGGAATGTCATTTACAATAAATGTACAGGGTGGGGTAACTGGCCACAGGTTTACAATTCTTTGTCAAATTAATTTTGCTTTGAAATTTAGCTCTTATTATTTCAAGTGTGCCTTTATTAAAGCAATCAACTATTTATTACCTGTACCACAATGAAGAATAATAAACAGTGGCTGACCATCACACAATCCTAATAAGAATAATGGTCTGAGCCTCCAGTGTAGCACAGGAGGCCTGTAATACAGCCACAGTCTTCCAGGCACCTTCTGGAGAAGAGCAGCCTGGGGAGATGTTATAGGAAACCTCTAGTATCTGAAGGCAGCATTATTAGAAGAGGGGAGATGGGTTGCACAAGGGCATGTAGCGATAGGAGAAATGTTAATGGCTTTCAAACCTGAAAAATATATGTTTAATTTGGATATTGGGAAGAAATTCTTTGCCATGAGAGCTGTGAGACACTGGAACCTGTTGTGGGTGACATTCCTGGAAGTGTTCAAGGCCAGGTTGAAAGGGTCTTTGAGTTTAACAAGGTCTAGTGTAAGGTGTCCCTGCCAGTGACATGGGGTGTGGATTTAGGTGAACTTTAAGATCCCTTACAACCTAAACCATTCTATTCTTCCATGGTAATATTCATACTATGCAGTAGCAGTAAGTAGTTTAAGATAGAAATAACAGAGAGTATTGATTCTGAGAAACTGCAATCCAATGTGTTTAACTGTTTTGGTCTCACATATATGTTCAATTTAGCATTATTATTCCTAGTAACAGTCCTGGCACATAAATATCATACATACAAGAGTTACAATTTTTAAGAGTTCTGTCATTTGGAAATTCCTCCCGCCCTCCCTCCCTCCCTCCCTCCCTTCATTCCACACTGCCTTCCACACTGCCTTCCTTCCTTTCCTCTTCGATATTAATTTTTAAACTCTGAAGTACTTACCGTAAATACCTCTTCTCTAAATATCATTTTAAAGCATAAAAATGGACAAACAGAAATGTGTGAAGACAGAGCATTTTAAAGTGATTTTAAGGTGAGAATTAGAGTTAGATATTGAAAATTCAAAAATACAAAATTCAAATTATGGAATGGAAAGTTTTAAGGGATTTTCTTTGTATTTATGTGATACAGATTATGATCTCAATTTTTACAGGACATACCTTCCAAAAATACATGTGTAAAATTACTCTTTGGGTAAGAAAAATATTTCCAAAATAAGGAAATTGATTTATGTAGATGAAAATATAATACTCTAAGTATTCAACATCCTGTACAAGGGATTACCCTTACACAGTAAGCCTTATGGATATTTCTAGTCTCCCATAAAGATAGAAGGGTTTTTTAATGGACTAGGAAATTCTTAAAAGCAAATTTACCTTTGAAAAAAAGATAAATAAAGCTCAGAAAATTATATGCATCCACACTTACTATATATTGGTTACTAAATATTAGATCTGTTTTGTGAATGAGTACAATTCCCATTCACACACCCAGATACACCTCTTCCCTCTGCAAACAGATGTGTGATTTTGGGTCTCAAAGAAAGGACTATCTTTTTTCTGTTCAATAGGTTTTGAACCTCAAAGTTAAGGGGTACTTTTCCTGGATCTGAAGATAATACAATTAATAAATATGTGGTAAAAACAGTTCAAATTACGTCTTGATATGAACCACTTAGTCTAACTTGAGTTGCTTACACACAATTATTTTTCAAAATATTACAGCAACTAAAGAATAATTACATCAATGACAGATCATCTTTTGCAGGTAGACTTCCATGGCATTTTTAGCACACACCATGGCAGGCATTTTTTATTAAAGGATTTTTTCAGGAAATCTCTCTACATTAAATTTTTTCAATTATTTAATTCTGGATTCATTAAAATACAAAAAAACTGTCATTAAAACCAACACCTTGCTTTCCAAATATCAGCTACCACAAATATCAAATACCACAAATATTTGTGTTCTGTCTCGATAATACCAATCAGTATAGGTAAATTGTAAGCATAACCTTGAAAATAAGTTTTCTTTTATGAGAGTCTACATTTTTACAAATATCATTCTTATACAAACAAAGTTAAATTTAATAT
>VWYI01025346.1:0-47218 GCA_013399455.1 Anthoscopus minutus | reverse complement strand
CTGGTTTTGTTCTCAAACCAGTACAGCAAATCAGTGACCCCTATGAAAAGTCAGACCAGATTCTGACTCCCATTTGAGAGAGCATGTCACAGCCCCATACCATGGGAATTTGCAAAGGAAAAAGATTAATAGTAGCAGTGTGTCCCTCAGGACCTACATTTTGCATAAAATCCTTGCTTTGAAAGCTAGTGCTGCTCACCCCAATACCTATGAGTGCATGGAGAACTGCAGAAAGTGGCCATCTGGGAGGGCCACTTAGCTCGTGAAGTGACCATGACATCAGTGCCTGTATCAATAGTGCCTGTGAGTGGGGCATGCTGGCCTTGCCATGACGGTTTGAATTTACAAGTGGGATGTCAGACAGTTAACTGCTGAGTCCAGAAAATTTGAGGCACTCCTGTGAACCCAAACCCCTCCACCCCACTTCGTTTTTGCACCGTCTTAGTAGATATTGGCATTGTAAAAAATATTAATTGAGCTGTTATAGAACCCTGGGTTACAGTACCTGGGGGGAAGGAAGTCCAGGACATGATTTTGATTTCTTCTAAAAAGTCTGCATCTGTTACTCCTGGGAGCACAGATAATCCCATTAAAGTAGCTGAAGAGCTTCCCAAAAGCAACACACTCTGTCCCTGCCCTAATGGTCCATTAACCCCCGTGGGGATCAGATGGATGGAGGATCTAAAATAGTTACTGAACAGGCTGCTGACAGGTCCACCCTGGCACTTCTGCTGGTGGCTGGGTGCAAGGCAGCAGCACTCCTGCTGCAGAGTTTGGCTGAAGAACTTGTGTCTGAGCGCATCTCCACCCCACGCACTGATTCAAGTTTCCCGAGATTGATTTGCCATCCATATCATATTTAGAGAGACACTGGTTAGCATAGCTCTGTCCTTTGCAGCATCTTGGACAAAGTCCAGGTGGGTTTTTGGTTTTTTTTGGTTTTGCTCCTTTTGAGGCATGGTAGACTCTATTAAGGTGGCCTGGTTTTCCACAGTGAAAACAAGTCTGTTCTGTGCAGTCAGGGGCCACCTTAAGCACAGTAGAGGCAGCAGCCAGTTTCAAACTTGTGTTCAACCATTCCAATATAATCACAAGCTTCAACCATTTGTTTAATTGTGGAATTTTTAAGAATCTATGGCCTAAGAACCTTTTGACAGTCACTCTTTGCATTCTCTATTGCTTACGTTAAAAGCATAATATCACAAGCTTCTTGATGACCAAATTGCATGTCTAATGCTTCTTGAAGGAGATCAGTAAATTGCATATAAGGCTCTTTTACCCCTTCAGTTGTGGATGTGAAAGCATTTTGCATTTTGCCAGCATCAGGGACTTTCATAAAAGCACAATATGCATCATCTCTAATATTGTCTAAAACTTCCCATGGACTTCTCCTCACCTAAGCATCCGCCTGTGAATGCTGCCCTGTACCCATAAGCTGTTCAATTGTTAAGGTAGCAAGTTACTGATTTGCATTTCCCATACAGGTTAAAAGCCTTGCTTCCAAAAGCTTTTGTTCTTTCTGCCTCCCAGAGTGTATACTACTTTGACAAAAGCAGCAGTTGGGAAAGCGACTTTAAATCATGAGGGGTCATACTATACGAATTGAGAACAGTGGAGAGCATATTAGTAAAATATGGAGAATTAATACCATATTTCACCACAGTGCGCCGTAATTCTTTGATGACTGAGAAAAATCTTCCCATGCAGGACGGCTTTGCTAGTGGTATATAACTGGTGCAACAAACACTTGTGTAGTTTCTAAATGAGCTGCTTCTAGTTGCCGGAGCTGCCAACTGTTCTGCCATTTAGGGGGAAATAAATCAGGCTCATTCTCTGTGGTAACAGGTTTAGGATCAAAGGGATCATCCTCAAATTCTGAATCCACATCAGAGGTAGTAAATTGGATTTCAGGGGCCCATGTGGGCATATTAGAAACTTGTGCTTTTGCAGAAATGGAGGGCATAAGGGTTGTTAAAAGCTCCTCTGCAGAGTCCTTGCCTATTCTGGCACCCTCCTGGGCTTTAAGAGTTTCTAAAATAGCTCTTCACAGGGGTAAGAAACCAGCCATGACCTTAACACCTCTCCTTGCCCAATCCCAGAACCTGACCCCTACTTCATCCCATGGTTCTGCGTTTAACCCCTTTAACATGTGATTCCACCAAGTTTAGAATCAGTTTAAGAGAGTGAGAAGCAACTGATTTGCCATGCTTCTCTAAAAGCTTAGACAGAAGATCAAAAACATGTTTTTCTTCTGAGGACATATTATTGCTCACGTCCACAGATCACCTTCAAAACCTGAAGGGATTTTTGTTGGTAAACTCCTGCTTCCTTCCAGCAGCACTTTTAGTTCCGTGGGGCTCCCCACCAGACGGCGAGGTAGGCAAATTGTCATTCCTCACATGGGAACACCATTTGTGGGGATTGAGAGACACAACCATGCTATGCAAGCAAAGACAGTTTATTACATTTATCATCTGTATTTATAGTTCTCTAAGTTCCATACAAAATTTTCCACTCAGGCCCCCTTGCCCCTGTTCCCTTAGTAACACAGTCTTTTCAATTATCAAGTCCCTGTTACATTCTTCTGCACCAGCAACGTCCTTAATTCAACTGTTACAACTTCTCTTGTCAGAGCAGTCAGAGTGACCAGACACGATGTCTTCACTTTTGTTCCTGCCTTGAGTTTATCCTTCCCACTGTACCAGGATCAAGAGGTCGGCAGTGCTACCCAGCTCAGCTTCTGTAGCTGTCTAATCTTCCACTCAGGCCCAAGCTAGAAACCTAAAACAAGCTTATTTTCCACTCAGTGTAGCTCAGTCAGTATAGCTTAGAACCTTTGAAGGACCACTAATATCTAATCTGAAACAAAGCCAGCTAAGCTGGTTAGGCCATGGGTAAGCAAACACAAGGTGAATTTTCCCATTGTGCTGTTGAGCAAACACAGAGGAAGAAGAGTTCAGGACCTTCTCTGCTGCTCCTATAATATTTTCTTGATGGCAGTGTAAATCAGATCTCCAGCAAGCCGTCACCAAAAAAAGCTGCTCTGAAGAGCTTAACTCACAGCTTGGCCACCCACAGGCATCCTCCTGCTTATGCCCTGGCTAGCATCAGGGATTACCCATACCCAAGGAAAGGTCTAGCCACTCTCTCCTGTCTTTCTACTACAGGGTAAAGTCCCAGAACCTGAATTAGTAATAGAAGAAACCAATAAAACTGCACATAACACTTAGGTCAATTTTGCTGTGAAGAGGGAAGGGATTAATACCCAGTGCTCAGATAAAAACAACTTTCTAAGTGTCTGTTTGCAGGACATGGTGAGATATTATGACCAAAAAGTCATCAGTGTTTTCCAGGTGAATTCCTGTGAGAGGCTGAAACTTCAAGCAAGAGATAGAAGGATATCTGTAAGCAGAATTTCCATAGATTTTTGTATTTTCCTCTCATTACCAGTTTCATTACTTTATATTATTTTGGAATATTATCAATAATGACACTTAGACTACCTTTAAAATGTGCTGGGATAGACAGCCTCAGGTCTAGAGGGTAAACACCCTGTTTTCTTTATTAACAAAACACTAGTATTTTTCCCCAAAGTATGGCAAAGAGCAATAGAGAATGTTTATCCTGATGCCCTGAGACTGTCAATGTAATTTTCTATGCTCTGCCACCTGTGCATCATTGGTACCTTCCTTGGGATGAAATATTCATCTTGATTATCTATTTGCCATAAAATCAGCTTCCCCAAAAGAAAACAACTGGTATTTGGTATCATCGAGAGGTATTTCTACAGAGTTCTGGTTAGGCTTAATAACTCCTACAGTTTTCTGTCTTTGGCCTCATTCTGTTGTCCTAATTGCATGTGTGCAATGCTCATATTGTTTACATTTTGCTCCCTTACCAACAGTTAGAGTTTCACAATCAATTACAAAAGGACCTGAGTTATCAATGTTATAAAATATTAGGGCTAATGGTGCTCCTCTGCTGGCTGTCACCTTTTATAACTATTTCTTATTCTCAGCTACATCGTCTTAACTACTTTGAGGTCATAATTTTGAGACTGATGGCGATCACAGTTATGTTTCTTTTCATTCCTTGAGTGACTCAGCCAATTTCCCAAGCGCAACCATTGCCTCACCCCTGGCTCTAATCCTATCAAAAACTGGCTTAATTCCACTTTCCTCAATATGGCTCCAATATTGCTGAGTATGGAGGTCAACTAACTGGGCTATGCACTTTATACCTCAAGTGATGTGGAATGCCATGCTGAATCCTGGATCTCAGCATTGTCCCAGTTTGTACTTGACAAGCAGTCATGGGAAAGAAATAGAAAGTGGAAGATAGGACCTGTTACATTGATTTTGGAAACAGGAGAAGCGACAAGCACACACTGGATTCATGCATCAACAGTCCGAGTTTATTGTGGGGCAGCTCCTTTTGTAGGGCTTTCAAATTTCCCATGTTTACAGACAGGATTGGTCACAGGTCTCAGCTCCACCCAGCTCACTGGCCAATGCTATGGGTACATCCATGCCTTAAAGGGATCAGCTGAAGTCCTCTGTTTGGAATTAAACCTTTGTTTCTCTCAATAGACTTGTTTCTCTTAATGAGCTAGGCTGATCAAATTGGTATCTGTTTAGCCAGATTATCTGTGCAACTTAAAGACCAGCTGTAGCTGTCATGATGTAGCTGGGATATAGGCACATAGAGATGTTTAATTAGTGGACAGATACCCAGTCTGCCTGTATGCATCACACTGCCTTAGTTGCACAGGTGCCCAGGTTTCTTGTTACGATGTTTCTTTCCCTGGTAACCCCGTCCTGCATATCCACTCTTGACTCTTTTTGTCGAAGGTTGCACTTTTTCATTGAAAAGCATTTTTTATCTCAAATGGTTTTTTAGCTTTCAAGGGACACAGGAAGAAGTTTGAGATTGCCAGTGAATCAGAACAGGTTGGTTACAAGATGCCAGTGCTACAGGCAAGTCTGTAATTATCTCTGTCTTTGCCAGAAAAAAAGGTATAATATAGCAAGTCTGCTATATTGTAGTGACAAATCACTCTTGTTCCACTAAAATATCTCTAGTATTAGTAAAATAAATCTGCTTTTCTGTTCCTCCTATAGATAAATAAAGCCACAGGTACAATAACATAGTTTCGGCATTAAAAGATGCATGCACCAAAAGAGTCCATAGCACAGAATTAGTAAGAGATAACAATATCAAGATGTATCTGTTGTATAATCTTTCCCCACAGTTATCTAATTCTGAATTTGTCTAAAATGTGCCAAGAAATAAGGTCTCAAAACTAGCAGTTGTACATGCAGAAAATTTCCCAAATATAAATCTACCAGTTAAAAAAAAATTACAAAAATATAAATTCAGATTATTAGATATACTTAAGATTTACCCTTTTTTGCCAGTGAAATCAGACTTCATTAAGCTCTCCCATACTCTGTATCTTTGTTTTGTGTTTTATGAGATGAAGTAATCATTTTTGTCAAAACACTGCTCACAGGTATACTGCTTCTGTCTTGCAAAAGCTTGTTTCTTTGAACAAAGGAAATAAATGTTTTCAATATTAAATTACGCTATTACACTCTTAGGTATAATTAAGCTCTGTTGTGCTTTTAAAATGTGGAAGTGATAAATCAAGCAAAGTGGAAAAATAGGGCTGAGATAAACCACTGTCCTGGGAAACCCAAAATGTTATTGTATTCCATATCTATCTGTGCTCAAAATTGTTACTGTCTCTTCAAGACCCTGCAGGCAGAAATGAAACCACAGGGCAGCAGAGGGAGTCGCTGGTGTCTTTTAGAAGTCAGTCACCCAAGAAACATTATGTTTGCTTGCTTGTCTCTAGGCTCCCTCTTGTCCCTTGCCTCTCTTGCTTCCTTCCTCTTGGCTCCACTGGCACCAGTAGCAAGCCAAGAACCTACATGTCATGATCAAAAACTGTTTTAGAGTGAATTTTGCAGCAGTGAAGGCCAGAGGGCATCATTTCCAGCACTTAGGGACACTGTATTTGCCCCCACAACACACCCATGGAAATAGCACCATGGATAACTCTATGGAGAACAGGACTTAGCGAGAGTCTGAACTGTCCAAGCAGACAACTTGCTCTCTGCTGGCAAAAATAAAATATTGTCTCACTATGGGTTATGACCCCTGACAAATTTCCAGCCCCTGACCAAGTACTAGCCCCTGAACGAGTACTAGCCTCTGAGTGAGCACCAGCTCATGACTGAGTACTAGCCCCTGGATGAGTACCAGAATCTGAACTAGTACCAGCTCCTGACCAACTATCAGATTCTGACAGAGAGCCAGCCCCTGAGTACCACTCCCTAAGTACCAGTCCCATAGTGACTACCAGCCCCTGACAAAGTACCAACCACTGAGTACCAACTCCTGACCAAGCACCAACCCTGAGTACCAGCCCCTGAGCAAGTTCCATCCCCTGAGCGAGTATCAGCCGCCAGAGTTTCCAGATGCATTTGCAGACAGAGCTGCTGCTGCCAGAGAGATGGAGGGGGAAGGCAGGGCTGCTGCCATTTCGCTTTGTCTCCCCACACCAGCTGGCAATGGGGCCACCATACTGGGGGTTGCTCTGCCAGCTGGAGTGTCACTCTGTCCCCAGGGTCAGTGAGATTTCAGTGCCCTAACAAATAGTGACAGTTACTGATATATTTTGCATGTTGCTGTTCTGGGGTTTTTCTGTAAACTTGTTTTTTTTTTCATTTACATCTACTCATATTTGTCTGTCCTTATTGGTGGAAAGGGATTAGTTAAACTACACACGAGGTAACCCACTTTAGACTGTGCACCCCCTCAACTTAAACCAAGACACACACCTCCTTCAACAAATAGTTTGACTCTTAAGAAAGGAGGGTGGAGACCAGGCTAACGAGGAGATATACTCAATTCCTTCCTAAAAACTGACCATTTAAGAAAGGTATCTGCTGGCCACTGCATTTCTTGTCAGAAAAAAAAATAAAAATATTCACTCTTATGTTTGCATAGTTGGAAAACACTGTAAAGAAGGCTTTCTTCAAAATGTATGAAAGGACCTTGCACAGATTATTTCTCATGGGATTCTGATGATAGAAAAAATAGATTTTGAAAAAGCACTGTAAATGTTCTGGAAATACCACTACTGTGACCATGAGGACATAGAATTGGATGGTCAAGAAAGGACTTCAGATTTCACTGAACTGACAAGAATTCAGCTACAAGAATTCAGTCCAATATGAACACTTTCAGTAAATTCCCCCATGGCTACCTAACTTTAAAATCTGCCTTAGTTATAAACTATGAGATTTAAGAAAAAACCATGATGTTGAAACCAGAGGATAATAGGAAGATTATCAACAATGGAAATGTATGAGAAAGGATAATGCTAAA
This sequence comes from Anthoscopus minutus, assembly GCA_013399455.1. Taxonomy (NCBI): domain Eukaryota; kingdom Metazoa; phylum Chordata; class Aves; order Passeriformes; family Paridae; genus Anthoscopus; species Anthoscopus minutus. The sequence continues at coordinate 39,823 of VWYI01025346.1, read as the reverse complement.
AATCAAAAAGTGTTTAAAACAAATAAATTAAGCCCAGGTACTGAAAATCTAACAGGGTGAAAAGATATACAGGATATACAACTTGCTTAGACATACTGGAAAATAAAGCAAGAAAAGACAACAAATGTCCAAAGAATGAATACTTCCTGTTCTGACAATTTATATATTTTTTCTCAAATTAAGAAATATTTATAATATCATTGCATTGTGTTGTATTGTATTTTATTGTATTGTATTTTTTGAATGCTTGTTTTATTAAAGGACTATTATAGGGATTTGGTGACTGAGTTTTCAAAGCCACTAGTAAGCCTCAATGAAGGAGGTATCCCTGGTGGTGCTCATGATAGGCCTGGAGATCTCCTTTAGTACTTTCACACTGAGTGCCAGCTGCCAGTGAAAATTCTCCCTGCCTCTGCAGCCTTCAGCCTCCAGATTATGAAGAAAACAAACTAAACTGGCCAATCTCATCTACTAGCACAGTAGAAAAACTAGTCTGATGCCATGGGGAGACATTCACATCAGTACATTTTTCAGACTGCATGTCTAGAAATAGGTTTAACTGAGTCAGTGAACTAGCATGGCAGGCTGGGCTAATATTTAACAAGGAGGAGTACTGAGAGCACTGATGTAGTCTCCAAAAGATTAAACAAATGGCAGGGCACGAAAGATCCCTTGATCCTCCCACTGTCATCATGTATGCCAGTCTATTAGACAAACACGTTCAAAAGTGAGTACATAAATCCACACTTAGGTATTGACCTGATTTCTAGACAGGTTCAGTGTAATTCCCACTTTGATCCCAGTACAGCAGGCCCTCTTCATCCCAGGAGAGAAATGAATCTTCTGCTAAGAGTGGAGGCTTTCTTAGAGAAGCAGCAAATGTAATGAGATCATCAGGAGGAAAAATGTTACATGTTTTACGTATCAATATTATAGATCAATGTTGCAATCATTGGATTTCTGCATTTTAATTCAGGTTATAATGCAAGGGGTCATGCAGCATTACCCAAAATGGCAAGACACTCTGGCAAGTGCAACTGTATAGACAGTTCTCCCTGCTGTCATCTGCATTCCCTTCTGTACCACCATTATCCTACATTCTAGGTAATCTTTATTCTTCTATAATTTTTTTGTTTTAAAAATATTTATTTATTTATTTATCAAAGGGACAAGCAGAAGCTAGAAACTGGTGCCATCACGTATCTGGAAATGGGTCAGGAATGCACAGACAAAGAAATCTTCAAGCGCTGAGAAATGAAAGAGCAGGTAACATAAAGGCTTGTGGTGACTTTGGAGAGCCATGAAGTAAATGTTTTCTCAGAGCTGTTAATTCTGCATATTCTTTTTATTTCAAACTGCATTCTCAGCAGTGGTGGTGTGTTTTTTCCAAACCTACCTTACCTCTGAATATGACACATGAATGTCAAACTACCATACTAATGAAAATTACCTGAATTTGCTTACATTTGCAAGGGTTTTAAAGTACACTATGTTACAGAGATTGCCAAAACAAGAACATGAACAGTTCTGAAGAGAGTCTGATGCAAATGTCTTATAAGAGAAAGTTCTTTATGAACATTTTTACACTCAAAAATTAAGGAAACATCACCTGAGGCTGCCACAGCAAGAATAGTGGGCTGGCATGCAATGAATCCCTTTTCAGAAGCCCAAACTGGCCACTACATAAAACAATGTGGAAATCAGACGAACACACATCTTGATTTTCTTCAGTTGTTACCTCTTAAAAGTCACTTAAATCAAAATATTCAAAAGCTTTTAAGAATTTTAGGAAAATGGATCTCCAGGTGTTGTAACTTGGACGTCATGAAGGACATAGCCTTCTGTTTGGGGTGGAGCTTACAGGAGCTTTGCCAAAGCACCTTATTTAAAGACTGTCTCCGTCTGGTCATGCACCAGACAGCTGGCTTCTCTGGGAGTGCATTGTTTTAACCTTTGTGTGAGTTACAGCAGAATTACAAGGGGATACAATGGAGACATTTCAGATTTCTGCTGTGCTTGAAATTCTAGTGATATGTACAAATTTGGAGTTAGTTAATGAAATTCTGCTAATGAGTACCTATGGTTACAGAGAAGTGTCTTTAAGCCACCTTAAATTGCAGTAGCTGCCACAATACCCTTTCAAGGACATGCATACACTACAGAACACTGAAATAACATAACTCCATCTTCCACGGGCCGCTGATCATTTAACAAAACCAGAAAATAAGCAAGACCTCAGAACCACATTAGCATTTTATTTAGAAGGAGGCTTGGATGCTTCACCAAGCAACTTGTGCTGTCTTAAGATTATATGCTTTACATAATATAGACCAAATTTTCAGTAAATCCTTATTGTCCTAGAAGAACATTTTAACATAAAACCCCCTAAATCTACAGAAATAAATTTTATCAATTTTATCCAGTTTGGCAGGCATGCAAACACCCCTGAGAACTGAAATAAAGTTCAATCAAATTGCTTTTAAGTTTCCATTACTCGGAGGTAGTCTCTTCTCAGAGCAAACATGTAAAAATGACAAAGGATGTATCAGAATGGAATATCTGTCCTTCTATTTAAATGTATGTCCATCTAAAGAATCTGAACATGTTTCTTGTGTTTATTTTCCTTTGAAATCAAACTGTATTAAATAGTCTTCTTTGAAGTAATGTTGCTGTTTCCTATAGTCACAAATTGCATGGACTGTTATGTAGCTATATGTGGCAATGAAATTCAAATAAAACTATAAATAACAAATAATACACAATATAAGTAATACTATAAAGCAATACAATAATACAAATAACTGTTAGAATCAGGGGCTAATAATTCATTTTCCCCACAAAAATCTTTCTGTGAGAAGTTAGCATAATCCCTACTGCTCAGTTAAGACCCATTGAAAATGTAAACGGGAAGCAATTTTCAAAGACCAGTAATTCAATGAAATGCCTCATATTAGCTCTAGCCTTCTGAAGTTGGCAGTTCTCTGTCTTATTCCTGTTACTGAAGAACTTTTTTTGTCCTGATATGCAAGTTTCAATTATGCCTTAAAAATTCCACCCTTTAAAATGTTCCATACTTGTCATAAAATAATTTTGGCTTCTTTACATCCAGTATTCTGTAAACCTATTCATCACAATATTGCCAGTACTGCATGGGTCTCCATATGGAAGCAGATGTAAAGTTTATTCCTTTCTACATCTTTGATCCAGTCTTAGCTCCAAAGCATAAGAATTCCTTGGGCTCTTTTGTATGAAGGATCTAAACAGCTTAAAAAGATAAATTCCTTTTATGGTTCTACTAATTTATATTCATAATTTTCATTCTCTGAAAAAATTTCCTATAGGTTGGTTTTGACCCAATACTCTAATAATTATGGGGTTCCCACAGAGCACCATGTGCTTGGGATTCAGGGAAGGGAAATGAGACATTTTTCTGAGGAAATTGAAAACTGAAATAGTGTTAACCTGAAAACTCCTGTGAGGAGAGGGTTAAACTTAGCTTGTTTTGGGGGAGTGATGGCAGGGTGTGGTTATTCTTCCTTAGATCTAATGAGTCATAGACCACTACTGACAATATCTTGCCAAATATTCACATTTCTGTAGCAAGCAAATTGTAGTTCACATATCCAAATTAGCTCAAAAGAAACCCACTTTGAAAAGACAGAAAAGTGAACTGCCCCAAGTGAAGTTGTAGGAATGTTTTTATGTCATGCAGAAACCTAATTGCTGTGCTCAGACAAATTTATCTTTTGTATGACATACATCCTCATATCAGTCTAAAACCCCTAGTTTACAATTACATCAGTCATAAGGAAAGGTATTAAAAAGGGCACACTCTGTCCACAGGTAGATCTGGTTAGCTTAGCACTTAGGGTTTGTACAGCTAAACAGACAAAAGAATGTTGCCACCACCATGAGCATTATGTGAACAAGAACATTGCCCACCTGTAGAGAACAAACAGGTACTGCAGATTCACCTGCTTTCATACTGCAGTTTCTTTTCTACCTCACCCCTCTGACCTCTTCACCAATCAACACTACAGCTACAATATCCACCTCCAAATACTTGTCACATTTGTGAAAAATTAAAACACATTTGTTGATTCTCCAGGACTGAGAACTAGTCACAATTCAGGCTCTCTGTATCAGGGCGTGTGGTCATATCACAAGTACAGTTTGGTCTTTGCTTAGGAGATGCTCAAAAATACAGAGAAATTCAACAAGGCAAATTAAGGCAATGTTTTAATTGCTAGATACTTAAAATAAAGTACTAGTGTGGGCAGAAATTCCCTGCAGTCTGAATGACCCTATCTGATACCTATTTAACAATAGGAAGGAAAAAAAATTAAAAAAAAAAAAAAAACTATCAAGATTCTCAAGAGAAGTAGATATACACTTACCAGTACAGCAGTTTTTCTCAAGAAAATAATTGAGAGGAAGATACACGGCCAAATAAAGCAAATAATCTATCCTGTTATTGCATTAAAAAAAACCTAAAACCAAAACCAAACAACAACAAACTGGCATAATTTAGATCAGTGGTCTCCACTGATAAATTTGTCAGGGCACAGCAATTACTTGGATTTCTGTGTGACATAAAAAGATTCCTACAACTTCACCTTAATGGTGCATCCTATTAGTAAAGCATTTTTGAGCAAGCACACCTAGTGTACATATATTTATTTTATCAGTTGTATACATACATTACTGAAGTTCTAGTATTTTCTTCCTGAAGAAGAAATCCCGAAGAATCTCCATTAGATCATCTTGTGTACCCCACTGATTCAGATAATCTAAGTATCTTAACCAATGCAGTGCTTTGGATGACAGATACAAAATTATTATAGTATCATATATATTAAAAAGAGGTCTCATATATATCATATTTTTTAATATATCATATATATTAAAAAGAGTGTTTCACAACTCAGCATGCCTTAAATTACACCACAGTAATAACAATTCTAACATTATAATAATATGTACAACTATAATAATTAACTATTACCTTGTTGTACCTCAAAATGGTAATTCACAATACTTCCAGTAAAAGAAAGTAAACAGAAAAAGAGAATGAAGAGCCTTTAGTCCAGCCATCCTCTACATTTCTTTTAGTCTGTACAATGGATATGATATACTCAAATGTCAGCATTACAGAAAAAAGTAGCAGGAAGAAAGTACTTGTTGGATTCAGAAGAACAGAAAAATCCCCTTATCTGTGCTGACAGGCTCTAACACCCTGGAGAACACAGAGTTTAGCTTAAAACCATGGAGAAAGCTTCTAAAGTTAAGTAGAGAGACTAATTGTGTAGGTATGTGAATTAGATAGAATCATGTTAAGTCACAGGGAGAAAAAGTTTGAAGTTTTAGTTATATTAGTATGTGAGATACAAAGATGGAGGATGTAGAGCTTTGTCATTTTCTTGTTTTGTCTCTTCCTTCTTCATTTTGTTCTTCTCTTGTTCTTCTAGCAGTTTTTGGGTAGTCTGGGGTGATTGGGTAGTGGAGGCCACATGCCAGTTCCCAAGTGTCAGGTCATTGGATCGTTACAAAAAATAAGTTACTTTGCATTTGATTATTGGGCAAATAGACATACAAAATTCCTCTCTGTGCCATTTTTCCTCTTGCTAGATTAGTGTATGTAGCTTCTTGTAGTTTGTGTGTATGTGACATAGGTAAGAAAAGAATAAACAACTGAGGCCAAACAAGAAGAAATGAGCCTCTCTCTCGTTAATTCTGGTCCTGTTATGAACACCTGAACCCCAAGGTGTCGGGCATTCCCCCAACAAGTAATGGCAGTCATCTATTATCCTTCTTAGATGAAAGCTTAAAATTATATGCCATAAAGTAGTCCAATGAATTTCAAAGAATCTATGGGAAAGATGGTCACTCATCCCTCTGCTAGATGGCACATCATATACGTCTGAAAACAATGTATCTCCACCAAACGAATGCTACACTTCCAATCTCTTCAGTGGGCAGATGCCTTTCATCAGGAGGTGACCTTACAGTCTTTCAAAGGAGTCTCTGAAACCCTGCTCAGATTCCCAAACCACTTATTTCCTGCTTGCCTCATTGCCAAGTTCAAGGTACCCACATTCTTGAATAATTCACAACATACAACCAGAAACAACACACAATTGAAGCAGTATGTTTCTGCTCTACAATGAGTATGTTCACCAGGGAGGACTTCCTGCATCCCTCAAACCAGTTACCCGTGTCCTCAGAAGGCAGCTTGCTCGTGATGCTGTGAATCAAACAACGGGAGGTCCAAAATCATGGTCGTCTTCTGAAGTTGGGGCTTCTAAGGATGCAGATATCCTTTTGCTCCTTGTGGTAAAATCCTAGGTTTACATTTATGCGTCCCTGACAGTCCAAGCATCACAAGTAAAACACGTCTCCAAGGCAGTTTTTGTGAATCTCACGTCATTTTTCAAGGTACTAACCAGTTAAGAGTATAAGATTCTGTCCAAAATGGCAAGTAGAATGAGCTTGTTATCATTGAATTAAGTAAAATGTGTTATTCTTTCTGTGAAGCTGTGCTCTTCAGAGCAGTGAAAGGACTTATGCTGTCAGACAACTGGCAATGAAATTTACAATCGGGAATTTAAATTGGAAGTTCTCTTCCATTTCGGGGCAGTACTCCTGCATTTTTACTTTCCATCTCACAAGACGCCTGAATCTCGTAGGCAAATTTTGGTCAAATAAAAATAAAGAAATACCCAAGAAAACGGTATTTTAAAGGCAATCCACTTAAAGCTCTCTGAGACTCGACGTGCCGCGGTGTGTCGGCTCTGAGGCCCTCGGACACCTCGCGGTAAGCAGCCGCTCCGCCACGTCCCCGCCGCTCCGTGACGTGTCCTTGGAGCAGAACGGCCGGCGCGGCACCGGGGCCGCCCTGCCCCAGAGCGGCAACGGGCGGAGCGCGGGGCGGCAGCACGCATGCACCGGCGGGCGGGCAGGGGGAGGAGCCGCGTCCGCCGGGCGGGCTGGGCTCCTCCCTCCTCCTCCTCCTCCTCCTTCTCCTCCTCCTCGTCGCCGTCTTCTTCTCCCCCTTCCCCACCCACTCGCCGCCAGCGCTTTCCCGCCGCCCGCCTTCCACGTTCGGCGGGTCCCGCGTCGCGCCGCTGCCGACACGGCCGCCGCTGCCGCTGCGGGAACAAAGGAGCGAAGCGGCGGCGGCGCGGCCGCGAGCCCGGCGCCCCCCGCAACTCCTGCTCTCCCCGCAGCCGCCCGGAGCTATCCGCGGCGGCTTCTTCGGCACCCGCCGCGGGGTTTGTGGCCCCCGCCGGGAACAGGTGGGTGAGAGGTGGCAGGCTGGGCTCGGCTGCGCGGGGCTTTCACCGCCGTGGGGTGTGCCCGGGCCTCCTCTTGGGCGGCTTCGTTGCGTTCGGCCTTCGGTAAGGCCGGTGCGGGGGCAACGCCGGCGGCGAGACAATGAGGTTCCTGTGTCTGGCGGCGGCGTGGGGCCTGCTGGCGGCAGGGCCGACCGTGACTCAGGCGGTTGCGAGGAGCGGCCCGGCCGGACACCCCCGCCCGCTGCCACCGCTCGTCAGCCCGGCAGTCTCGCGGGTCTTTTGTGTCCGGGTGGCGGAGGAGGCGGAGGGGGTGGGCGACGCACTTAAGACGCGCGGCACTGCGGGCGCTTGGCAGGGCCCCCCCGCTTTGTCTGACTCAGCCGCCGGACTGCACCCGCCTGGGGAGCGCCCTGTGCCGGTTCGGTTCCCCCGTACCGACCCTTGGCTCTGTCTCGGCCGTGAGCGGCGAGTGGCCGGCGCAGCCCTTATGCATCCTCCTTTTGTTTTGGTCCTGAGTTTCTCGTGTTTATCGTGATCCCTTTTCGGGAGGAGGATGTTGAGGCAATTCGGTATTTAGGTCAGTGAGTGAGCTCGTTGCTAACGCAGTGCCCGGGTTTTGTGGCTGGTTTCAGCGCGCGTTGGGGCCCTCGTTTTTGTCGTTACGCCGCCAGTGTGGGATCGGCCGGGGGGACGGCGGCAGCCCGGCCATGGCCTCGGGGCCGAAGGGGTGACTGAGGTGCGCGGCCAGGGTCGCAAACGGGATTTATCCTCGCCTTCCACCTAGCTGGGCTGGTGACGGCGGGGGTGCTGGTGGAAGGAGAACATATTCAATTATCTTTATCCCTCCTCTCGAAGAGGAGCGGTTGGGTGTAACCCTGCCCGCCACGGGTTGCGGGGCGCATTTGTTGAGAGATGGTTGCCCCGGGGTGCCGATCGCGGGAGGCGGTGGGCTCGTGATGCCGCATTTTCTGGGCTGCAGGTCAGCACTCCCTTTCCCCGCTCCTCCTCGGAAGGAAAGAGCAGTCGGATTTTGCCGGCGCCTCCTCCCGCCGGAGCCGGCGGCCTGCTGGGGATATAAATAGGGACTGACTTCAGCGGGCGGCAGGGCGGCCCGGGCCCGTCACGCCGCCGCCTGACAGGCGGAAGCGCAGGCGCTCGTCCGCCCATGTGACGGAACCGGCGCGGCGGCAGCGGCCCCGCCGAGCGGGCAGTGCCCCGGCGCGGAGCTGCGGTAAGGGGCTGGCCGGGGTGCGTGTGCTGCAGCGGCGTTTCTGCAGTCGGGAGGCGCCTTGAAAATGAACGTGGATGAAACCCTGGCCGCGTCCCGTAGCCTGGAAAAGCACGACTTGTTCGGCGTTGGGTAGCAACGACTTGATCGTTCCGTTAAGAGCATGCATTGCAAGTACTGGAAGACGCTGCTGAGTGACTAGTTAGCAACTAGTACTAGAATATTAGAGTTTGGAACTTAAAGCTACATTTAGTAAGTAGTGAAATTTGTTTTAGCACGCTAACTTGGAAATTAAGCAGGTGGGTTAAGGTTGGCAGTGCGTTTGATAGCAAGTTGATCTTACCTGGTTAGTCACCAAAGGGCAGAAGTAGTCTTTTTTTGTGTTACATATGCATAGGTCTTGTCGAATATGACAAGATTTTTTGAGATTTCCTTTGCGTGGTTCAGGCTTTTTTCTAGCTCCTTTGATGGTTGTGTTTGCCTGTAAAACTGTATCAGAGTAAGTGTGAAACCATGTTGTAGCCAGAAAGAATGCTATTTTTACCTGGAAGGTGTTATAAGACTATAAGTAGTACAGCTATTTATACCTGGAAAGTTAGGTCCTGTGACCACCAGCAGACAAGATTAATTTTGCTTGTTTACTTTCTCCTGGTTTTGGTTTACTGTGATCCGAGAAGTTTAGTTTAGCTGAAGGCACCTGTCAGTTGCAGTTGTAGTACTAAGGAAACATAAGTTTACTACTTGAAGTGTGAGCTCTCTTAATTGTAAGCATTTTTTTTTTACACTGTAATGAATCCACTTTGGGCATATTTGACTTCCAGCAAATGTCAGCTGTCGAATATCTCTTACTGTGACAGTTTCTGAGTAGGAAAACAGCAATCTAGAGTTTATACTAAAATGTCTTCAGATGCCATATGCACAGCTTCTACTAAATTTAAATTTTATTGCAATATTATTATATGTCCTCAATTTCTAGCAAATGCATGTGTTCCAGTTTTATTGCCTTTGGGAATCAAGGATTTGGCTGCTATGCAGTTTTCTACTGACCTTGCTTTGCAGAGGTTAACAGGCAATTTACAGGTTAACAATACAACAGTGCTGACTGCCTCTGGGAGGCTTAGAAGTCTTAACACAGCTTGATTAGGGAAGAGTTTTTTTCTTTTGTAAATGTGTAAGCTATATAATAGATTGTACTCAACAGTTTGGTGTTGTTAATATTCTCTCCCTTGGAAGAGTGTTGTGAGAGTAAGTACTGCGAATTGTGGAATTAGCCTCAAAGTGATGTGGGATCAGTACTAAAAAAGTAGAGCTTTTCTGCTGGAGTCTCTTGGTTCTGCTGGACTCTGGCAAAAATAAGCTATATTGTTTGCCAGAACTGTTCTGTAGATAAGAACTTAGTCTTACTTTTTCTGCATATCCCTGTTAGTGCTCAGAAGCTAGTACTTCGGGAGGTTTTTTTTGGCTGTCAAATTAAATTAACCTGCACATGCAGTTCAGTGCTCAGCAACTATATTATTTCTCAGTACCAGTATGATGACACTTGTCTTAAAGGTTCATAGTGATGTTACTTAGCAATAAATTGCGGTCTTGAATGGTATGTTAGCATTCATATAACCCTCTTTAACAACGGTGATATCACTTGGTGGGGCAGGGTGAGCAGGCATACTTATAATTCTTCTAATTCTTAATACTTTTAACCCTAAAATTGATTTTGGTGTCATGCCAGCTCCTAATGCAGTTTTTTTGTTTTATTTACAGCATCGAGATGACTCAGGAGACAAACCAGACCCCAGGGCCTATGCTGTGTAGTACAGGATGTGGATTTTACGGAAATCCTAGGACAAATGGGATGTGTTCTGTTTGCTACAAAGAACATCTTCAGCGACAGCAGAATAGTGGTAGAATCAGCCCGATGGGTAAGGGTGCAGGGAATTGTTGGGGGTTTCTTTATTGCTTTTGAAATAAAATATACAGAGGATTGCAGGGAATACCAAAACATTATTTAGGAGAACTTCCGAAAGCTAAACTGAGAGTGAATATTCAGAGAGAATACTACTTTAAAACACAATAAAGATAAAAATAATTTCTGTGTAATGTGTTGTGGTTTGCTTGACATTCAACCATAACTTGTTCCCCACTTAGCCACTTCTGTTAGCATTTTCCTATGCAATCTGTATTTTGGTTATTAAGTAAGAAGTGTCTTTAAGTAAGAAGTAGTAAGCAGTAGCATTGAAAATTGTGTGCATAGCTCCATAGGAGACTGTTTGAGTAATGTGTTTTCTGCAATTTGTTCATAACTTGTCAAATTCTTGTTACATAGGAACAACCAGTGGTTCAAGCAGTCCTACCTCAGACTCTGCATCTGTACAGAGAGCAGACATTAGCTTAAACAACTGTGAAGGTGCTGCTGGCAGCACATCTGAAAAAACAAGGTAAAATCAAGGTTCTACTGTGACGGCTGAATGAGCTGTGAGTGTGCAGGAAGGGCTGCAGAAATCCTGCCCTGTTGCAGTGAATGTGGAGGAAGAAGGAACTGACAGGGCTCTATGAATCCATGTAAATTGAAAAATCAGTCAAATATTTGGTGTTGTAGAGCTGCAGTAAAAATAATGTTTCTTGTTTATCCACAGAACTAGTTTGTTACAGGCCTGCCTGTTTTCTTCTAGGGAAACTAAAATAAAATAAAGAAGTTTGTTTTAAAGATAGTAGAAGCATATGTCAGGATAATGTATCCATAATGGCTGAACCAGTAGTTTATTAATAGGTCTGGGCAGTTCAAACTTTTAAGGTGATTGTAAAACTGATATAAATTATGTGTTTCACTGTGCTTAAACAGAAACGTGCCTGTTGCTGCTTTGCCTGTAACACAGCAAATGACAGAAATGAGCATTTCAAGAGAGGAAGAATTAACACCAAAAACAGAGACTGAGCCAGGTATGTTTTCAGAGTGACACTGGGCACAATCAGTGTCTTAATAGGAGTGGAGTGTTTGTTTACTTTTTGGGCAGCCATCTTCTGTTATGGTGGTGGTCTTAAGTAATGTGTTTAAGATGCGTTTGAGTACTGTCTCCTCAGAATTAAGAAAAAGGACTAGTTCCAGAACAGCTTTAAGGTATATGTTAACTGTTAGTAAAAGAATTGACACTTACGAGGGTGTTTTAGATCCCTAACATTTGTTCTGAAAAGTGAGGCACTCTAAAATTATATTAGGGGCAAGATGTTCAGTTTTGAAGTCAAACCGTTGGGATTCAGTATATTACTAGCAGAACAATTCCAGCTCACTCATGGCAGTCAGAATGGCTTGTTGTATTTGGAGAAGGGTGCTTAATGAATTCCATTCTATGGAGGAGTGAGGCTGTGGGGGAAGGGAGAATATGTGGTTTAGAAACATCGACAAAAGTTGCTTAGGGTTCTTGAACTAATTGAGTAATCCCTAGATATAACCAGTGCATTGTTTCAGGGATGTAGGGTAGTTGCAGCTTTAATTGCTGTGTGTGAACTGTCCGTTTAACAGTTTCATTCTCATGCTGGACACTCGTAGCTGGAGTAGTAAAACTTCAGTGTGTATAGTATTTCTTGGAGTGAGGCAGAGACAAAGTGGTAGCTTGCTTAACCTAACTGGTGAACAACTGAATTCATACCAGTTTGTTCAAATAGATATCAATGCACTTGTTTTGTACTTTAACAAATCTAGAGGTTTTTATTTAATTTTCCAGCTCTGAAACAGTTTTAAAAACTAAAAGCTAATGTGTAGTAGGAAGTCTGTTTACTCAAGCTGAAGATAAAATCTGTTATTTCAGTTTTGAAGTCACTGAGATGAAAGTAGTCATTAGATGCTACTCAGCAGATCTTATATATATATATATATATATATATATATATATATTATATCTGCCAACAAAGACTGGTCTGATACTTGATGTTTAATTGCTCAGTATTTGTATAGACGTTTTTACCATTTTCATAAGTCATGCTAAGTCAAAGTTCTGTGACATGAACTGAAGTACAATTATAGATTATATTGGTTTTTTTCATTATGTATGGACTGAAATGAAATTTTTGAATTTATTAACTGATAATATTAACTGAAGTTATTTTGAAATTATTAACTGGTGTAGCTGATATCATCTGAAAAGACTTTCATTATGTGACTGAAAAGTAATTTTGGCTTTGCAACAATATTCATTAACTCATTGTGTTGTGAAATTCCATAGGAATGTGTAAAGAAGGAAATAAGAATAGATAAAATGGTATTAGTGCAGCAGTAATAGGTGATTTTACTTTTCTTAGAACAGTTGTCATTTTTCCAGCTATAAGGAAAGTCTTTAGTTGTGGTTGATATATAACCTGTTTTTCAGGTACTGTGGGTTAGCTGTGTGATAGGTTGCACAGCTCAATATTGGCTAGAATGGGGGAAAAAATCCAAAGCAGCTCACAGATACTTAGGAATTGTAGTAAATGGTTTCACAGGTTGAAACCAATAAAAACTATCACAGACTTCAGTGTAGAGATGATTGGAAATACCAGAGAACTTAAATGCCTCTGGAAAAAATCCTTGAAGAACTAAACTAGTTACTGAGAGAACATACCTGTAAATTCATAAGGCAGCCTCATCTGCTCTCTTTTAGGTATTATTGTTTGGCACAGATCCCAGGCAGCATAAGATTATGTCCTTATTTACTATTCTTAGGGTTTGTTGGACATCTTAAATTAGCAGTGTTGACTATATTTAGTGGTGCATTACTCTGTGTCTTGCAGGCACAAGAGAAACTGGCCTAGACTTTTTATTAAAAAAAAACTCTTGGTGTGTCTGGACTAGGCAGATTTTTTATCTTCCTTTTTTCCATTATGTGTTGATCTCTCAAGGACAAACTGGAGCAGTGGTAAATAATTGACATCATCGAAAAACAACAAAAGTTAATACTTTCTTTGAGGTGTGATTCTCTAAGATAATGCAGTCATGGAGTTGTTAATGAAACACAGTGTAGCTGTAAGCATATCCTGACACTAGGGACAATTTCATAACCAGATGATAAAATATCAGGAGCTGTATCTTCAACTGTGTGAAGTCACATTATCTTCTACCAGATGTTCATTAGCAAAAGAAATTTTGTATGCCTCTCTTACAAATCAGAAAGTTTAAAAGAAGGATTATATCTGGTAAACTATTTCTTTTTTGCAGTCTTGTAGCATGAAACTATACTTTTTTGCTTTTGGAATTGAAACAACTGATTAGAACATGGAGAATTTGAGAGAAAAATTAAGCAATGAAGTTTGACAAGCTTGTTTCTCTTGATTTTGTTGGGTTTTTTCTTCTTTGCTCAGATTGAGGTTGCAACCTAGATTCACCTTCAGAACAAACCTGATGCTAAGACAATTAATTGTAGTTTTAACATCTGAAGAAAGGCTGGTAGAATAGTGGATGGTAACTTGGTTGTAACTCACATGGTTGTCTCCTTATAACTTGTTGTAGTGTGCTGAGTCTGACTGGATGCCAGACACCCACCACTCCCCTCCACAGCTGGACCAGGGAGAGTAAATAAAATCAGGGGTTAATGGGTTGGGATAAGGATGGGGAGAGATCACTCCCCAAATACCATCATGGGCAAAACAGACTTATGAACAGAGATATGAAATTTTTCATTTACAAGATCAGAATAGGATATTGAGAAGTAAAAACAGACCTTAAAACCACCCTCCTCCCACCCGCTCTTCACATTTCTCCCATCTCCTTTGTACCTCCTAGCCCAGCGGTGCCAGGGAATGAGTGGGGATTGTGGTCAGTTCATCACCTGAGGCTCCTCTCCTCAGGGAGAGGAGTCATTGCTCCTCACTGCACTGAGGGGTCCCTCCCACTGTAGAAAGTTCTTCCGTGAACTTCTCAAGCATGAGTCAGTGTCATGAACAGCAGCTCCCTGAGAACTGCTGCAGCATGAGCCCATCCCATGGGTGATGGCACCCCTCAAACTGCCACCCTGTGAATCACTTTTAGGTGGGGTACAGTCCTTCAAGGACAGGCTGCTCCAGCATAGGGGCAGGGACCCTCCCTCCACATGCCTCCCATGGGGTCACAGCCTCCCTTCAGGCATCCCCCTGCTCTGGTGGGGGGCTCCTCCCTGGCCTATGGGTGGATCTCTGCATCCCCATGGACTTCCATGGCTGCAGGGGCACAGCTGCTTCTCCAGGGTCTGCACCACGGGCTGCAGGGCAATCTCAGCCCCAAGCCCGGGAGCACCTCCTGCCTCTGCTTCACTGCCTTGGTGTCTGGAGGGCTGTTCCCATCACATGTTCTCACTTCACTCTTCTCTGGCTGGAATTATAACTGTGCAGCAACTTCTGTTTTCCTTTCTACTTAAATATGTCACCACAGAGGTGTTACCACCATTTCTGATTGGCCACAATGGGGCACATCCCACTTTGGAGCCACCAGGGATTGGCTTTGCTGGACATGAAAGAAGCTTCTGTCGTTTCCTGATAGAAGCCATGTCTGTAGCCTCCAGTTGCCAAAACCAGGCCATGTAAAACCAATACACCACTAAAAATAAATGTTTTTTTAAAACAAGTTTATTTAAACAATTGTATTGTTTTAATGCGCAGCATATTTTTAGCATTTTCTTAGACTTTTGTAGTGATTACTTTGCTGAATGATCAGCCTCTAGTCAGGTCTGCTAGTGTTTCCAGACGCTGTATCAGCACTGGCTCAAGGGTTGAGTACATTCTATGGTGGTGGTTTTTTGTTGTTTTTATTCAGGGGTTTTTGAGTTGCATTGGGTTACCATTTTTAATGCAGTAATGCCCTGTTTAGAGAGTAGTGTTATATGCAAGTAGCATTACTTATAAAAAAGTAAACCAGTAATTGAACTGATAGTATTGTATAAATTACTTATATTAAAAATACTCAAATACTGTTAACTTCCATCCAAGCTGTAACTTATCCTTTCATTCAGCCACAGCAATGTTAGAAGACAGCAAGCAGTGGTTGGCACCTCACTTAGCTTTCTATCAAGCTGTTAGGGTTAGAGCTGTTTTATAGCTGTTCAGCAGTATGGTTGAGAGACCCTGTAATGGATTACCTTTGCTATGTTGTAGGTAGAGCCAGTGTGTTGCAGGTGATATTGTGAGTAAGATGTAAGTAAGGTAGCTTATGAGATGTAGTAAGATCAAGATGTAAGTACATGATGTTCCTTAAATCTACTTGTAATAAGTGCCTTGTTTGTTCTGGTTTGTTTTCACACATGGCTGTATTAGTTTCACCATGTTGCTTTCCATAAACATTTCTGTTCTATTAGTAACATTGTCTGATATGATAATCCTGTATTGTGTTGAAAATAATTAGCTTGTCTTCATGTTTGCCGTGTCTGCTGTAGCTTTGGTGAATGCTCCTGATTGAAAAATTTCAGAAATTAAATCTGTTGTAAGCCCTGAAGCTGTGCAGTGCATACAGAAACACTGAGTACCTAAATGCTGGTGCTGTGTGTTTTGGTGATAGCACGTTATTTTTATTCTAACAGTGATACACCACGCATGTCAAGTCTTCATAATAACCAAATTAAACTGAGTTTCTGTGTGATACTGAAACTGAGGAATCTTTATGTTGTGTTAATGTGGCATATAAAATTAAGATATTAAATATGCTAGTACATAAATTAGAGTTGAGCATGCAGAAAGTGAGTGGCATGCTGCGGAACATTTCTATTCCCACTCTTTGACATTGAAGAAAGTATGATGGAGCTTTCTTCTGCAGCCTTTCGTCACTGGCACCTAGATTGGCATAGCAGCTGTAGTTCCTTAGCAAAAGCTTGATAAAGCATTATAGGTACTGCTCATCCTTCCAGACTAAAATTTGTATGTACAAGCACTTTGTTGTCATAGATTAACCCCAGCTGGCAGCTAAGTACTGTGCTCAGTACTTTGCTGTACTCACTCAGTTCTTGCTCCCCGGTGGTGAGGACAATTGTGGGGGAAAAAACTAAACCCTGTGGGTTAAGATAAAAGCAGCTTAATAATTAAAACAAAGTAAAACAAGCAATACTGATGACAATAACAATATAATTGTAATGAAAAGAGGGGAAAGAAGAGTAAACCCCAAAATCTTCCCAAGTGATGTATACTACATTTAATCAACACACCCCCATTTATATAGTGGGAAGGGTGTTCTGTTGTGTGGAATATTCCTTTGGTTAGTTGATTCAATGATGCTCCCTTCTGGCTTTTGTGCACCTATTTCCTTGCAGCACATGAAACTGGAAAGTCTTTGTTCTAAAGTAAAAGCTGTATTTAGCAGTCCTTAAAACATTAGGTTTTTTAATATTCTCAGCATTATTCTCATACTGAATCTAAAATACAGCACTGTACCAGCTCCTGCAAATAAAGCAGTTCTATCCCAGCTGAAACCAGGACAATTGTGCTAATATGCAGTATAAGTATTGTTTCTAGTACTTCTACTACTACTGTTTCAGCTCTAGAACTGCAGAAATGCATCTAATGTTTTTTTGATAACTTCTGACTTCACCTTTTCTCTCGTTTTGTTTTTTCCGTTTCTTAAATGGTGGGAGTTGGCAGTTAGCATCATCTAGTCATGGTCCTTAAAATCCATTTTTTCCCCCTGTGCTTTCAAGAATTTGTTCCACTGTTGTCCTTGAAGTTTAAGGATCATACTTAGATCATACTTTGGTGAATTTTTCTTCAGTCAGAGAAGCTTCTAAAACCTTTATTCTGTTACTTTTGTATGCTTTTCTGATCACTTTTGATATGGGGAATGTTAAAAAATAGTACTGATTTATTTTCAATGTGTTTTCCTCAACTGACACATGAGATTCATTCCTTTCTAGAGTGAAATCTCTGTAATACTGGTAAGATACGTGCTTTTTTTGAAGCAGCCATACTGTTTCATATAAGAAAAACTGCTGACAACTTTGAACATTGTTTTCTTAGAGTGGTTTTTAATTTTAGGTGGCACTCCCATGGGTCTAAGAAGAACTTTATTCCCACTTTGCTGAACCTTTTTGCATATAGATTGAGTAGTTTTACATGTTGTGTGGCTGACTGGTTCCATCAGTGGTCTTGCTGCTCCTCTTATCTTTAGGCTATGTTTGAAGGAAATTTTCCCAAATTGGTGATGAAATGCATGTATTTGTGTAGACTTTTTCAGGCAGCCACCTCTGGGTGGATTGTGTTAGTCTTCATCATGAATTTGCTAGGGTAATAGTCATCAATGGGCAATCATTTAAGACCAAAATAATAGTAAAAGCCTGCCCAGTTATGAAAATCATTTGTTTCTAAAGTTTATGGCATTGTAGTAGGAGAGCTAATCTGGTAAAATTCAAGTGAAGTAAATCTTAGCAGGTCTTCAGCCAGAGGCAGGAGCGAACATGGCCAAGGTGATGGAGAGGGCTGCACAGAACCATAGAAATGTTTGGGTTGGAAAGGGGTTTATAGATTATCTAGTTCCAACACTTCTGTTCCTGTGCATCACTGCTCTTGAAGTAAGGAATTTCTGCCTAACATCTAATACAATTCTATTAGAAAATGTTTCCCTATGTGCCCATGTATAAATCTGTCCCTCTGGTTTGTAAGCCCTCTAAGGCTGGAAAGGCTTCAATAAGGTATTCCTAGAGCCTTGTCATCTCCGTGCTGTACAACCCTATTTCTCTCAGCTTGACTTCACAGGAGAGGTACTTCAGCCCCCGGATTCAGCCCCATTTTTGTGGCCCTCCTTGGGTGTTAACCCAGCAAAGTCGCATGTTTCCTGTGATGAGGACCCCAGAGCTGGGTTTCAGCACTCCAGGTGGGGTCTAATAACAGTTGGACGAGTCATGAGCCCATTTCTGAAGTTTGTCTGGATGTCCCTCTCTGGTGTCCCCTCCTTGCTGCTGAGGGTGCATGTGATCTGACCGTCCATGTAACTGATGAAGATATTAAAGAGAGGGGGTCCCAAGGCAGAGCCCTGAGGGACACCACTCATCACTGGTCTCCTCCACCTGGATGTAGAGCCAGGTGGCCTCGATGGCTGTGTCCATCTAGTCAATTCTTTATCCACAGCATAGTCAATCCTTCAAATCTATGTTTCTTCAGTTCAGTGATCAGGATGAGAATATGCATACGTGCCAGTAAGAGCGCTTTTACAGTGCAGAGAAGTTGTAGTGGTGAGGAGCTTGCTTCATCTGAATGCTGTTACTGAGGAGGCAGGGCAACAGGTACTAGTAACCACTATTTTCCAGCTTTTGGCTTTCTTTTAGCTACCTGTTCTAGGGTGATACATAAATAATTTAGAGCACTTTGAATAGCACTGTGTGTTTTCTGGCATAAATTCAATATCTGGAGGACTGGAATTGTACTTGCCTAGTTGGATTTGTCTTTTGTGTGAAAGGAAGCCTTTTGTGACAAGCAACTTTAAGAACATTTTGATTTAGGTGGGCTCCTGATGTCATGGCAGAACAACTAGTTTTCCTTATTTTTCATCTACAGGTTGATGAAAAAGGAGTTTTGTTCTGAGCTTCAGGGGACAGGGTAGGCAGCTTTTTCTTCTGTCCTCACCATTACTCAGAGGCACATTTATGAACATTTAACATCATAAAAGCCAATCAGACTAAACTGCTGGCATAAAGTAATAGGAGAATCCTTTATTCTTAGAGTAATAAATGGAACATTTTAGTTTGGATTTTGGGAGCTATGTCCCCTCTTGTGTTGATACCTTTTAGTGACCATTACTGCATGTTGTGTACTGCTTTTCCTCCTTGGAAGATGTTTAAGTTGTGGGGGAAGGATCCTGTTCAACAGCCTTTTCTGGAATTGTGCTGTTGCAGTTCCTTAGGAAAGGAACTTCACTCATTGTGTTATGGGAGGCTATTGTTGCAGTTACTTGATGCAAAGATAGAAGTACACCTGTTGTAACTGATAACATTTCTCCCAGATGAAATAGTTCTCAGAGGCTTTGTTTTGTGTAAAAGTGATCTGCTAAGCTGCCTTTTTGCCTTGGTAGTTCCTGAGAAGTTGCTGTTTTAATTTTTGCTTCCTTGTTGACGTGTTAGGCAGTGATATAAATGGTTCTCTTCTCATTTTCATTTTCTCTTAGTGTATGTTGCAAGTGACTTTGTCACTGTTCATTTATCCCCTCTGCATTTTCTTCTGCGTATGATTGAAACAGCATGCAACAACATCAAACTTGTAAATTGGTTCTGACATAGATGAAGCTTTCCCTTAGCTATCTACACACCAAATTGCAGGGTACATGTTTCTGGTTCCTCTTATTCATCTGTCTTGGTTTGAAGTTAGCATTTCATTTTGAAACAAACTAGTGATATAAAGAAAGGGATTTGACTATGCTTTTGGGGAGGTGTTTAGTATTTTTATTTTTTTTAAGGCCATAGCTGGTGGCTGCTAGCCAAGGTGCGTAACATCCAGCAGGTACACTTAGTTTGTGATACTGCAGGCTGTTAAAGCCATTTTTTGTCACAAGCTCTCTGGTAGACAGACTGGTACTGGACATTAATTTTCTTAGGATTTAAAGACAACTTCAGATTGTCATATCAGTTCAACTTGAAAATCTTAATCAAAACAAATGGTTTTCAGAAAAAAAAGTTTTGAAATATCTGAGATGTGACAAAAAAGACAGGTTGTAAATTACCTTGGTTGCTTTCTTAGGACTGTTGCTGTGATGGAGAAGTATAAGAAAATATTAGCAGGCATCTTTTTTACTGCATGAAATGTTTTGGTCATGAGCACTAAAGGTTCCTTGTTACTTCTGAGTTTGTTGCTTATAAGTCTTGTTTAGATTATGAAATCTTACCTTGAGCCTTGTTGTGAATTGTGAAGTTTTCTATGACAATGCAAGCACAATTTTAAAAAGCAATTATTATTCAAAAGAATCTCATCTAACAAAAAATATTTGTATGAAGTTCATTGCAAATACATCCTTAAGGCCTTATATACTCCATCTATTAAGAAATGCATTATGTAGTTATCATACCCCGAGAGTGTTCAGCAAACTTGTACCAAGAGCAGGTATTAAAGTTGTGTACATGTGCATCTCTCAGCTTTCCTTAATTCCTGTTTTGGCTGTGAAGAGGATATCAATTTGAAAAATCAAACTTTGGGGAAAAAACCACCTTTTTCAATAAAAGAGCTATGTCTGCAGAGGTTCTAAAGATGCCTAAAGAGGCAGTTACGAAAGTATTCATTTTGACTATACTTGCTTGAACACTGAAACTGAATAAATTACCAAAAAAACAGATATACAATGCAAATCTGTACTTAGTTATTTAAATGAGGGCTCTTTTGAACTATGTATTTTGTAGCTGTGTTCTGGATTTGTCAGAGAATTAACAGCTTCCTAGCTGCTGTCTTGGTGAGCTGCTTTAGATGCCTGACTTCACTGCACAAGTGGCAAAACAAATTAGTCCTATAGCAGGAACACAGTAGGGAGTTTAATCTTTTTCTAAAATATGTTCCTGTTAGTTATATTTCCTACAGAGGTGTCTGTGTTCAGTAACTTTAGCTGTGACAGTATTGTTACTGTTTTAGATTGTTATTTGATCATACGATTTATATGAATATGAAACGTGTACATGGAGTTTGTGTCATGATTTTTCAAGTCCATAAAGGTATAATGAATAAGTGCTATATATTTTCTAGCTGGTGGAAATGTGAGGAAAAACATGAGTATCTCAAGCAGCATTGGAAGGGATGAATAAAGTACCTAAAAATCCTTATTTCTGATTCACATTTTTAGACTAGTCTACTTATTGTCAGGGTCTTATGGGTGAAATTAATCCTTAATGGATGCATACTGCCTAGTGAAGTCAAGAAAAGCAAATTTAACCCTTATTTCCTTTGTGTGCTTTAACAGTTGTTACTCAACCAAGTCCATCAGTTTCTCAGCCTGGTACTTCAGAGAGTGAAGAGAGAGCTGCTGAGCTGCCAAAACCAAAGAAGAACAGATGTTTCATGTGCAGAAAGAAAGTTGGCCTTACAGGTACGAGAATAGTGTTAATTTTAAACAAATTTGCATGATTAGGTACCTCTTGCTAGATTAAGCTTGACAAAATATATGTTCTGTTAAATTTTTCAGCTTAACCACAATTCACACAATATAGTAAATCCATTTTTCTTACTGTAGTTGTCACAGTAGACAAACATATGCATATGTGGTGACTGCACTCTTAATTAATGTCCTTAATTAAAAACTAATCTTCCTAGTAATGTTGTCTATTTTTCTGTGTACAGGATTTGACTGCCGATGTGGAAACCTATTTTGTGGACTTCACCGTTATTCTGACAAGCATAATTGCCCATATGATTACAAAGCAGAAGCTGCAGCAAAAATCAGAAAAGAGAATCCAGTTGTGGTGGCTGAAAAAATTCAGAGAATATAAATTAATCTGCTTGTGAAAAGACTGACTGACTCTTTGTGGGGCTTTTTTTTTCAATACATCCTAAAATACATGAAAAGAGCAGGTGCATGGTCATTTTCCTTTTTTCCAAAGTTTTACTTCTAGTCCTGTCTGTCTAAATGATACTTCAGATGTTTGGGTGTGTGTTACAGGTAGAATTGGATAGATACAGCCACTGAAAATATATATGCCCTCCCCAGAAAGATGGATGATCAGAATCCTGCACAGGAATACACATGCACAGAAGACAGACTCTAGTTCACATGTGCCAAATAGATGTATGGAGTCTGCATGTGTGCAGCAGCTCTGCCTTTTGAGATGTGCATTGGGTGTTTGATGTGTGGTTAATGTCATATGCCTGTTTTGGAGAAGGATATATCAAAACAGTTGGCAGTCTACATCTATCATTCAAAATCTCATTCTACTTTTAGTTTCCACACTCTGTTTTAGTTTTCCAGCAGAATGCAAGCTGCGTAGAGGGGTCTACCATCCAAGCAAGATGAGTGTCAATGCCATATTTAAGTCACTTAACAACTGCACTGAGAAAAATGGAAAAAATCAGATATGTATAAGAAGAAAATTGTTTTGTAAAAGATTACATTAACTTCAGAATCTTGAAAAAAAGTTCCCAAAGGAAATGTCCCATTAGGAGCTTCTGAACAGGCCTGCAACAGAGTTGTCTGCTTTTCCTTACATAGTTAAAAATGTTGTGTAGCACAATATTGTAAGACTGGTTTTCAAAAAACAGTTAAAAATGTTTCTAGACATATCACATCATCTCTGTCAAGCAACACAAGTCTAAATAAGTTGCTGAAATACTAGAGCAGTTTATTATTCATGTATTACTTACTTTCTGTGTGTTCCAAGTTCAGAAGAATATTAGGATTAATTTTTCTAGTTTTAAATGTAACAATTGCACCGTTCTGCATGGAAAACCATACCTAACATGGCTGCTGTAGACTTAAATGGTAGCTGGAACCACTCTTGGAGGACTGCTTTTCTCATTTTTAATTGTACTTGGATTTAGGACTGTAGTGTTCTTGGATGTATTGCATGGGCTGCGTTATCTACGGCATTGTACAATAACAACTCTAGAAAAGGCAGTATTCTTCACTGATGCTTGTCTGGTAATATATATCACTTCTGTGTTATAATGGAAGGGGTTTTTGTGATGTATGAAACTTGTTTTTTTTCTATAAACAAATACGGTTTAGACTAGTATTGTGGTAATGCCTGTTCTCATCTGTAAATAGTTACATATGTACACAAGGCACTACTTCTGACCTGATTTTTACTGGCAGTGTTAGGTCTTGATTTTTACTTCACTTCTAAAAGCATCAGGTTTTCGCTTCTAACTTTATTCTTCTGAGTTATTAGATATGCAAACATGTACAGATAGTTCATATTTATGTATTGCACATAAGCTACCCAGCATCTATGCTATATTGTATTATGTAAATAATAAAAATAATGTACAGAAGGCAATACTTCCTTTTATGGTAGTTCATTGGTTTCAGTTCTTGCTCTGAGAATGTGACCTTGTAGAGGCTCAAGTGCAAAGCTTAATAGAAGTTCTTACAGATCTTATGGGTAAGCTTGGCTTTGTCCTTATTTAGATATACCAGGTTTTTTTGAGTCAAATTGCATAACCAGCTGGAGTCCAGGTAACTCCTTGATGACCTGACAAAAATGCCAGCAAACAGCAATGTACTCTAAAGAGAGAAAAGGAAAGTATTAGCAGTAAAGTTCTAACTTGCTTCCAGTGGATCTGTCATGATAGAGCCAGTACACTGATTAAACTGTCTGCATCCTCACCAGCAGACCTTGGCAGAGTTACTGTCAGCAACCAAATACCAGTGGTGAAAGTACCTGGTTTACCTTTCCAGTGGGAAGGAAAATGATACGGTACACAGCACATGTTGCAATGGAGGAAGACATCTTCAGTGCTGTCTGATCTGTAAAAATTGGTTGTGTCAGAAATCGATAGTATGTATCCCACCAGTCAGCTGATAAGTTAGTACTCCACCCGCTGTATCTCCAGTAAGGCATGCTCTGGGACTTCATCATGGAACTGCTTTAAAGCTCCAAAAGTAAAGTATTTCTACCTCTAATATTAAAGCAGCATCAGCAGCTCCTCTACAGCATAAGTGTATTTTTTTTTCAACCTAAGAATGCCTTGTAGCTGGTTGTTTGAGGAACTGAGGCCATTTCTGCTTGAAAGGGCACATCAGCCTAATACAGCAGAACCAAAGACTGCATCACGTTTGGTATGAAGAACTGAGTTCTGTAGGATGCAAAACAGCAGAATATCAGCAGTCTATGATTTGATCTAAATTAAATGAAAATAGGGGTAAAGATGGGAGTACTGAAATAAATGCAAGAATCTACACTTACAGTAGCAACCAAAAACACTTGCTTGACTTTTATTTGCTTAGATAAAATCTATTTTTAAAAAGTTGATAATTGAAATTACTAGTGTCATAGCTTTCTGAAGAGGCTGTGTTGTCTTTTGTACTAGATGGTAAAGATTCAGATCACAAATTCTTTTTTTAATGACCATTTCAGTGTGTGTTTCTCTTGTAAGCTCATGGCCAGCATTCCAGCAGTGTCAGGATTCTCAAGTAAGTGTTACTTTGGCTCAAACCACCTGAGTTACCTGTGTCTTCATTAAACCTCATTGTGGTGCACTTTCTTTTCTCTCTGTATCTACAGCCAGTTCACCAGCATTTATTTCCAAGCACCAGTAAGCCTGCTTATTACAATCTGAGGTTTATTCACTATGGAGAGAAAACACAAAATAAATGAGGTGATTATATCTACTCTTGCACCCAAGTACAAGCAATGCAGGGTAGACTAGGAGGTGAACTTTCATAAACCTTGTGAGTCCCTTCCAATCAGAATATTCTGGGCTTCTCTTATTACTGTGTGATGAGTCCTGGTCCAAGGCAGGTTAGGTCTCTCTTAGCTGACTGGGCATCTAGGGTGAAGTGTCTCTCTCTTGGTAGGGCTTTTACAGGTTATGCATGACGTCGGTCAAGAGAAGGTGCTTGGAACCCTGCTCCTGCTTTCAAATTCCCACTGGGGTGCCTGTAAATGCTAAATTACTACCATTTCTCTGTGATGCTGTTCTTGATCCATGCACAGGTGACACTTCTCAACTGTCTCACTATGACTGGATCAAGTTCTTTGTTTTGTTTGCTTTTTTAATGATCATATGTGCTTGGGATTCTTTCTAAACTGTTGAGGGGGTTGTGTGTGCAACTTACCAGTGTAACATGATCTTCTCTGTTGATAGATCAGAGACATATTTGCAAAGTTAACCACTAAGACCATCTTGTTTCACTGAAAATGTTAAAGTCTAAGGAAGGAGAGTCACTGACTGCATAGCAGCCAAATGTACTTGCCTGATTGGACTCAAGACACGTTAGCTGAACACTGAATCTCTAGCTAAGCTGCTGTCCAAGGTGGTTGTGTCTGAACTCATTTTACCCTCTTCCATATCCAACTATCTTCACCATGGTTTGGTTTGAGCAGGGAAAAACCAATACTTTTTAAATGCTTTTTCTGGGGATTTTTCCAGGAGTTTATTTTGATAGGGCACTGAGCACTATTGATGGGAAATCACTTTTAACCTTTTTCTGGTCTGTGATTCTTCCTATTGCTCCTAGGTGCTACAATAGTCAAATAAAAAAAAATTTAAAAAAGTAAACTGAATTCGTGATTCAGTACAGGGCCCTGCTCACTGCAGAACTTTTCTGTCGGCTTCATGTCAGTTTCCACTCTCAGTCCCTTTATCCCGTGTCTGAAAGATGTCATTAAATGTTAACTGAGCCTATCTAGGGGATGTTTATTTGGACTTCTGTTTATTGGTTTACTTTCAGATTTCACTGGCAGCAGTTTTGATAGGTAGTTCATGGATTTTGTTGTCTGAAAGCTTTTTGGTGAAGATGTTTGTTACCTTGTTGGCATAATCTTGTGAGAGGTATTAGAAGCAGAAAGCAGAAAGCTTCTGCATGGCAAGCATGTCAGTAAAGAAATCTGCCTACAGCTCTGACCTTTAACTTTTGGAGACCTATAATGCTTGTGTCTAATATTTTTGTCTGTTTAATATATTTTTAAATAATAGCAAAAGAGAATGAAGTCTGACTGTGAATCTTCACTTGGCAGTATCAGTGAGATTGTAGCTCAGATCTGAGGATAAGGAAATCAATTCACTATTCCTCATTCTTGTTCATCTACTCTTTACCACAATGCACATATATATTGTTTAAAACCCGCCCAGACTGTGTCATTTTTTGATTAGGGTTTTCCTTGAGTGGATAACATTTTTAGGTTTGATTGGCTTTTCTTTAGTGGATCAGTGAGAAGTTAGGTGCATGATGACTGTACCCTGAGTTTGCAAGAAATCCTGTGAAACATTTTGTGCACAGGACTATTTTACTTTGATAATGCTTCTGGGAGACCAGGTCAGATTGGGTTTAAACAGGATTAGGTAGATTTTCTTTAGTTGTATTTTAAGTAGCATGGGATTTATGAGGGGAAAGTAGATCTATGACCCTGGAAAAATCTTGATCCCTTTCAGTCTGGATTCAGTCTTGCGAGTGAGCTGGTTCCTTTGATTGCTGGATTCATATGATGGATAATACTCATACTATTTTGCGTATTTCTCTTAGAATTCCTGACTGACCCTGTGTGACCAAAGCCTTGAAAGTTTTGTTGTCAATTCAGTCACCACAGCAGTTCAGCAGTTTGTGGGAGGTTCATTGAGTACTGGGTCTAGCGTGCAGATGGTGCCCAGGCAGGCAGGAGAGGTGAGACCACTGCACAGATTTGCACACGATGCTCAGGAATTGCAGTTTCAGTCTCTATCTGAAACAGTTTGGCTAGTAGCTTCAAGCATAGCAGTGATACAAAGATTAGCATTTGCCATTGTGACTGCAAGGTTGGCTAGGTGAGTGTGAGCCAGTCACCTGCAGGCTGCAGAAGTAGCTTTATATTTAAGGGGATATTTTTGCTGAAATAAATTACTAATTACATGTCTGGACCTGCCAAAAGATAAAGGTCCAACAGTACTAGCAGTTCACTGGCTTCTCAGCAACATTTTCTAAGCTAGAGTTTGGAAATTGTACTATAGGAAACGGCCTTGAGATTCAAGTTTATTTG
Source organism: Anthoscopus minutus (assembly GCA_013399455.1). Classification (NCBI taxonomy): domain Eukaryota; kingdom Metazoa; phylum Chordata; class Aves; order Passeriformes; family Paridae; genus Anthoscopus; species Anthoscopus minutus. The sequence continues at coordinate 12,746 of VWYI01025346.1, read as the reverse complement.
CTCCTTATTTCGCCTAAGCAGGGTTGTGTTTGTCATTTGGTGAGGCTGAATCACAGTTCAGCAGAGTCATCTCTGAGTGTTGGCCAGCCTTCAGTAAATAGAGGCATGTAACACTCGCCCTGCAAATACTGTTGGAGGCCAAAGGCTATATGTCAGTGAATAGTAACATCAGGACTTTTAATGACTCTGCCTCTTCATTCCCTGGAGCCCCTCATGCTGGTGGGTAAGGTATGCTGTCCCTGGTGCTCAGAGGGAAGGACAAAGCACAGAAGGGGTCAGTGAGGGCACAGTCCTGCGGTTTTGGCTCCAGCTGTGCCATATTACTGGACTATTGCTGCCAGCTGCTTGACTGTCCTAACAGCACTAGTTTTACCGTAACTAATTCCGTCCTTTGCTTTTTAGTCAAGTGATACAAGTTTAAAAGCCACATTTTAAAGAGCAATGTCACAGACCTCAGAGAAGATGGGTGAGTTAACACTGCCAGGAGCAGAGGTACAACATCTAGGAATGCCCCAAGTGCCGACTAGCACCATTTTTCAACAAGAGGAGTGCAACATCTGAATTCTAGCCTCTGGCTGGGAAAAGCAGCAGTGCCATGTCCTGGACCCAGCTCTCCTTGCCTCTTCAAGTGTTGCTGTGGCATACCTGCTGTCCCCTAGCTCCAGAGTGGTTTCAGGGAGGACATGGGGAGGAGCAGCATCCCCTTGGCTAGAGCCTGAACAAGCACAGCTCAAGATGCAGCTCCACCATGCCACGTTGGTGGGCAAAACCAGGTGAAGCCTAGAGTTGCCGTTTCTATATTTACCTTACAGCAAATACTGCCCCAAAAGATCTGTGAATGATCCAGTGTGCTTCTCTGGAAGCTAAAATCCACCCAGCACCACACTTGGTCCTCATCAGGCTATTAAAATTCTTCAATCACTGGCACTTCAGCTCAGGAAACAAATTGGTCACACCAATGCCAAACAAGCACCAATAGGCAAGAATACCCATATACTTCTGCTGCCTTACCCTCACTCTGTAACTTAACTCATGCAAAAGCTTTTAATGGCCTTTTCTCTTTCATGTCATCCCCACTCATGACAGTGTTTTAACAGTCTGAAGTAAACATGTCTGACTTTCTTAAAGCAGTTCACATAATTTGAAAAACTGATCTATGTATATGTGTGTATGTGTTGTTTTTATACTGTGGTAAAAGGTTATGCCAAGAACATATCTTTGCAGACCTGAAGAAAGTAAATTAATATATGCACAGCCTGGTTTGGGCTACAAATAGAGAACTATTTTTAGAAAAGCTGAAAGAAAGAATGCCACTATGGACTGGAAGTCCTAAGCAGTCAGGGTAACTTCCACTTCTTCTTCTGCTAAATATGCTTCTTTTTAGGGAACGTTTTACTAACATCAATTAAGTTGCTAACTTACGTTTGGGTTGTTTTCAACTAAACACAATTTAGTTAGGTGAAAGAGTACTGTTTGAAATCTCTTGTTTTCCCAAACCTGGTCATTGTGTTTTTAAAAAGTCTGTTGTTCAAACACAACTGCTTGCTGCCTAGCTCTGTTTTAGGTGAGAGCTGCATCTGCAAATCCCTGCTCCTCACTTTCCCACCTCAGTTATCTGAAAGCTGTGTGTATAGAAGCAAAGCTTTCTGTTCAGAGATACATGGTTTTGTGCTTCAAAACCTTTAGTGTGTGCAGGGTTTACAGCCACGAGTGTACTTTATAGCTTTTTTCTTTCCTACTTAAGGAAAGAGCCATTATCAGCCCACAAATGTAGAAACACAACCAGCTGAGGAATTTGATTCAGCTTAATATAACCAATGGCTAACCACAGTCTTCACTGTGCCTTCACTGAACATGCCTGAATGTAGTTCACAAAAATCAGCTGTAGAGAAAGGGTGCCCAAGACAGCCCATCAGGGTCTCCCTGCTGCGGGTTGAGCCCTGACACTGGCATCCCATGTGAGCAGGAGTCCCAGCTGCCATGCCTCTCAAGAGCCCAGTTCAGGCCACTTGTGTCCCTGCAGAAGTCCCTGGCTGGCTGTCAGGGCTCTGGGGTCCCAGCCATCCCTGCTGCAGTGACAACCCCAGCCCACACCGTCCCGGCAGCGCATCCTCGCACCACCACAAACCTCTCCCTTCAGTGACTCAGCAGCTAAATAACAACCTTTTTTTTCCCCACTCCCTGGGTTCTTACAAGGAATTTCAGAAGAAGGAAGCTGCTTTTAGAAAAATACTAAATTAAAACAAACTAACTGGTGTCTTAAGGCTCCCTTTTCCAAAGCTAAAAATTTTTCAATTAAAGAAGTTGTCGGTCACACCGACTAGTCCCAGAACGAACTTCTGGGAGCAAGTGAATATTTTAGGCAGGTGTGTTTATTTTATCTGTGCTGATATTGCCAAGCTGTTGGCAACAATCAGATCACTTTGACCAAATACTGCCTAGCACCAGAGCTCAGGACTCTGAGTAGGCCAAAAGGGCAGGGCATTGTGCCCTGGAGCTGTCTATGCCACACCACCACTGTGATGACACATCTGGAGTTTCAGCAGTATGTGGATGCAGTCAGCTGCCAGGCCCTGCCAAGGGCACCATAGAGGGGGGAAGTTTTTATGCCCAAGATATTGCCTCTGCTGGTCCCCAGGTTGCTGGGCTATTAGACAGAGAAAATCATCCAAGTCACCAGGCAGAACTGAGCCTGCAAGAGGGGAGGACAGCACCTCCTCCATCACCATTGCTCCAGCATGAGCAGTCTCATACCCCCACATTCAGTATTTTTTCCCCGTTTATGTTTTTATAATGATTTGCTACAAGGAATTTTATGTCATGTTTTGGTGAATTGTCATGCAAATGGCTGTAATAGGAGATAAGAATGTGTTTTGTTTTTATGATGATATGATAAAATGTTAAAATAGGAGCCTCAAAGTCCAGTATACAATGTTAAGGCCATGTTTGCTTCAAGGTGCTCATGCTCTGCATGGTGAATAGACCAAGCAAAATGCAGAGGGGAGTATGGGAATTATTTATGTCAGCAAGAGACACAACTCATTCTCATACTTAATTTTGTCTAATTATTACTATGGATTTTTGTAGGCAGTGAAATAATCTGCTTATCAAACACCACTTAGCTCGAAATACATTAGCTCTGCCTTGCTCTGAAGTTAAGCATGTAGCGATTTAGTCAGCTCAGTGAGTCACAATTCCAGTAAGTGAAAAAGACAGCTCAGTGCATTTAGCACTAATATCACAGTTAACACTTCAGAAGCCTGCCTAAGTAACAGAACCACCCAAAACAATTATATAGACATTTTTAGTAACCAGAGTGTACTGTTTACAGAACAGGCAAGAATCCTCTCTATAAAAATCTTCACATGCTATTGAGACTGGAAGTGGCTGGTTAAATTATGCCTGTAGAAAGGTTTAATTCTTCCAAAGCAGCACAAACTTTTTCAGAGAAGAACAATGTGATGCAATCTTTCAATGTCTAGCAGAGCAAGTTGCTTAGACCTCTGCAAGCAGTCAGTATTGGCTTCGTTTGCTGCAGAGAGGGGCAGACCTGGCAGGTGAATCCTTGAAGCCAAGGAAGGGGCTCATCATTGTACCAGAGAAGGCTAGCTGGTCTCTCCTGGGGTCTGCCAAAAACATAAAAAGCAGTGGGGCCATGCTGTTGTTCTTGTCTTCTAGAGTAAAAGAATTAGTAAGTGTTTTCAAAAGGCTGTTGTGGTTATTATGAAATAATTCTTGGTAATGTCTAATACCTTGGTTTTATGACCTTATTCCAAGAGAAGGCCAGCTGAAATTTTCATGGTCTTTGCATCTATGAGGATGTTGAGGTTGCATGGTAACCTTGGGTTTAGGAAACAACTTACAGATTCTTATCCTTGCTATTACTAATACCAAGTAGTTCATTGTCCTAGGGTGATGTTATAGTGCTTGTATCCCCAATCGTGTGTTCTGTTTACGCTGGATATTATGTTCTGTGTCTTCAAGACTGGCTTTGAAGAGTGAGGTTTTGTTTTGGTTTTTGCTATCAGTCTGCTCACTCCCACAGTGGCTGGCGGGACACAGAGACGCAGCAGTAGGTAGTGCAGCTTTTGCCTTTGCTTTTTGCTCTGCTCTTGGTTTCTGCTCGTTAGTTAGTTGATCTAAGCAGTCCAAATTTTTCCCTGGACTGCTCTTTTCTTTCTTTCCCTTCTTCTCTGGAACCACCTGAACCTGCCCCGGACTGGGACCTGGGAAACACCAAGAGTCTGCACCCTGTGGCCTGCAGCAGCTGCCCCAGCATCGGAGGGACCGGTAACAGAGCGACCACTCCCAGGAGAGACTTTCTGAGTTTGTCATCTTTTCAGAGCGGTGAAAGAGCATTGTTATCTGGTGTTGTTCATTTTGTGTGCTGGGGGTGCCTTGCCTGTTCAATAAACAGGTTCTTTCCACTTCTCTCCAAGGAGTCCTTTTCAAACTGATTGGGGGGAGGGGCTGTGTGGGTTTGCTGCCTGGAGAGGCGCCCTTTGGAGGTTTTCTCCCAAATTTGCCCTAAACTAGGACATTCATCCATCCCACATTTGTCACCATAGTATCTGAATTTTATCAAGACAATTTTAAAATGGTGGTCCTGAGTAAATAACAGGAGTGAGGCCAGAAGTCAAGTATGTCTGTAGTTTGATGCAAATTTTTCAACTTGTCCCAGAAAGTAATTTTCTGGTGGTGCTTTCAGAATGCACATCAGCAAGAACATACAAAACATTTCCAAAAGGAGATGGCACACCCAGGGTGACAGCCCTGCCACCAGCTATACTGTCTATTCCTCTTGTGTCCTTACTCGAAAAGCAACATTCCATATTCTGATTGTACTCCTTTTCTGTCAGAATCTATTTAAAGATTTAGGTTTTACATACACAAGGGCCAATGGGAAGAGGAAGTACCCTTCTCTTCCTTCTCTCCCCTCCTTCTGTGTCATGTCATAGAGTTACTGCTGTCCTCTTCATTGTGGCTCTCATACCACACAGCACTTTTGTACAGGAAGGAGGAAAAGGTAGAAACCTGATGCTGTAAATCAGTGTTGGATCAAAAGAAGGATGTTAGCTGCACAATATTTCTTTTAAAGTCTGGTGAACCCTGAATCTGACACCACCTTCCAGCAATTCCCAGCTCAGCATGCCCATCAGCCTTAGCATGGAGAAACAAGATATTTTAATGGATTCAGGCAAATGCCAGCCTGTTTGGCCCTTGCAAAACGTGTGAAGTGTTCTGCTGCTTCCAGGTCTGTGAAACAGTCTGTACTTTGGGGAGGATAGACAGTACTGGCAGCTCCTCTTTGTTTTCTGAGAAACCAGTCCAGTCACACGTAATTTGTTGTCCAGCCCTAATCTTTCTGTGTCAAACAAAATTTCAAAATAAATGCACGAACACACCCATTTGACAAATTGAAACAAAAATATAAGAACCACAAAACATTCTTAGTCTTCCTTGAAATAATTTTTAAGGACTGTGATGCTAGTTGAAAAGGTGACACTATACTATTCACTAGAGCTTGTAGTGTGGGAAGCAGGGATATGTTTAGGCAGCCAGTAAAACAAACAGAAGAAAGAACTGTGCCACCCAAAAAAAAATGAACAGATGGGATTCCCAGTTGCTAGATTTTGCAGAGAGCAAAAAATATGAATGTATCAGAAAGGGACTAGACAAACTACAGAGCTAAAACAAACTTCTCTAATGCAGTGTTGAGTTAAATGTGTATGATTTGCTGGCTGAAAGCAGGGGAGTCTGCAAAGGAAGGCTTGTTCTATATGCTGCTTTCCTCCTGCCATACTTAATATTCATCAGCCTTACTAGAAACATGACAGTTTTGCTAGGTAGATGTCACAGTGGGGTTCTGACACCTCTCTTTCCTGGTTCAGCCAGGCTGAGTGTGGCGGGATAAATTGGGACGGGTACAATGGAGTCCCGTAAGATAACTTTTAGTGTTCATTGCATGGTCTGAGAGGCTGCATCCCGAGACACAGGGGCATGGCAAACTTCACAATGTGAAGGGGCATCTGAGGGCAGGGGTCCAGTCCCAACCACAGGACAGGGACATGGCCTATCATGGAACAATCTCATCAGCGTGGCCCCAGCACCCCACCTCCCAAGGCTTCAGATTTATTCCCTCCATGTTAGGAACTCAGTTCAAGGTTTTATCTATCCCAGCTAATTCAGTTCCCATATCTGCCCCTACTCTTTGAACTGAAAAGGCTTTCAGTAAAGATTTCTGAAAAACCCTTTACAACTTAAAAAAAAAGGGTAGCAACATAAACACAACAACTACAAAAATCAGTAAACTTGTTTTGACTAGAGTCCAACTAGATAAGTTCAATTTTCTAGTGTTCTGGTTTGAGTGCAAAACCAGTGAGGGACTCCACGTCAGAAACACAATTTATTAGGAAAAGGGAAAAATAGAAAAAAAAGGGAAGAAAACCACTGACAAAGTCAGAACCTGACACCTCTTTGGTCAGGGTGTTGGTAGCAGTTCAGTTGGAACGGTGGCTGCAGTCCTGCTGGAGTAGCAGTTGTGGCTCTGTTGAAGCAGATCCTTTAGAAAGGTGCAGCCCTCCACTGAAGGTCCAGTGGTGATAGANGCCCTCCACTGAAGGTCCAGTGGTGATAGATGGGCCTGGTGTTCCTCTGGGAGCCCAGTGAAGAAAGGCTGCTTGGTGCCCCAGATCTCAGGTTTTTATCCAGGTAGAGGGGCTTGGCTCCTCCCCTTGGATGGAGCATTTTCCAATGAGATGATGTAAGTTTATCAGTGGACTCAATGGCCCATCAGCAGAAAACCTCTCCCTGGAGGGAGGATGGATCTTGGGAAGAGATAAGGAAATTGCTCTTGCTGGCTTCTTATCAGCTGGCTTATCAACACAAGATTGCATCACCTCCCCTTATTCCAGTTCCAGCAGATGGTGATAGAATAACACACCTTTGATTACATTTTGTACTGTAACCCATTACAAGTATGAAGGGATAGTAGATAGTGTAGGGCAACGGCTGCAAATTGCATACAAGTAGCTACAGTGACGGACTGTGCTTCAGAAGTGCAAAGGGCTCACAAAAAGTGATGAAACATGACACTTTGAAGGGGCATTCTCAAAGGGCTGTGGTTTACCAGGGGATTCGGACAACTGTAGATATCCTATCAGCCAGTCTTAAGGAGTCATGCTCCAGGAGAAGAGGGAGAAGACTTGTGCAGGGATAGGGAAGGGCAGCACAGGCAGGTACTGCCCTCCACCCACCTCCCAGGGCTGCTTCCCCTGATATGAAACATCTCTATCAAATAAAACCAAGGAAATAATGTAGGGAAAAACCAAACACATTTTTTCCCCTTCTAATGTTCTTCTCATTATTCCTTTTGCTCTTTCTTTCCTTCTTTCTTTCCCCTTTAACTCCTCACAGGGTTTTACAAAGGAGGGGCAATACTGCCGAGCCCAGTTAATTATAAAGAGAGGAAAAACTGAAGTGCAGGAGTTCATGAAAGTAGCTCATGCTTCCTTACCTGGGCTCGGTCCCACATCAGCACCTACAGCCAGAAGTGGCAGCTGCTACAGGACAGCAGCAGCTCCCAAAACATACAGGGGTGCAGCTGAGAGCTGTCTGTGCACACAAACTGCATTGAGATGGCTTTTGTATCAGAAGCCTGCAAATGCAGGAATTTAAATTTAATTTTACTGTTTGTGATGTCATGGAGATGAGGACACCCTGGTGATGGGATCTCCCTGCTCTCCAACAGGTTTCCAGAAAAAGTCTAGCTGCTTGCCCAGGCTGGCTGAGCAGTGGGGTGCCAAATTATCAGCATGGGGTTCATCACTTAAGGGCCCAAGACCCATAAGTTGAGACAATGGGTGATTAGCACGTGCACAGTGTAATGTTGCTCTTACATACTGTGCCTGAAACAACTCTAATCCTGGTGACTCAACCCCATTCTGTGTGTGTTGCACTGAGACATTCAGCCCCAAGGGTGGGAACATCATGAAAATGCAAGACATGGCCTCATGGGTACCTAAGCCACCCTTCTCTGACCTGGAAAGGTCAGAGTAGAGGATTGCAACTTGTCAATTTTTCGTAGGTTTACACTTAAAAAATCCGTAAATATCTCTTTCTGTAACAGCATCTGCTGCACACGGTGCAAACTCGTGTCATCTTCTTGTTAGCCCTTGAAGCAAGTGAATTTTGTATAACAATGCTGGAAATGTCCAGATGCAGCTCCTCAGCTGGGCTAGGGAGGATTGCTCAGCACTGGCTGCTGTGTTCTGCAAGTCAGTGCTCATGTCATGTGGCACATCTGTTTCCTATTTCACAAGTCATAAAAATACAACAATGGGGATTCCTTCTCAAAAATAAAAAGCCAGGGAGAAATTTTTAGAGCATTGAGAGAATACAGTGATCATTACTGCCACTTTTAGCTACCTGGAATTGATATTCTATATGACTTATCAGACATTTTAGACATATCAGAAACCCAGCTGTCAGCTGGGTTTCTGACAGCTATGAACTTTCACCAGTGTGCTGGGTGGTGAGACTGGTTTAAGAAGGGGATGAGATGAATTTGTACCTACTGCTTACTTTAGTTCTTCCAGTTTCTAAGAAGAAAAATACTTCTATATTTTGAGATGTTACAGCTAAGACCAGTTATGAAAGGAAGAGGCATTGCTCATACTTCAGCTTGATTTCATGGCTTTTATGCCATATTTTGAAGGTAATTCCGAAAGGCCATATTTATTTTAAAATAATGCAAGAATGCAGTTATATGCTTTGGAAGGAAGACGGCTGATTACAGAGTACAAGTGTAGGGCAAACAACCTGCAGTTTGCATTTTAACTATGCTCTTAAGTCATGAACAGCAAACCCATTAATCTGAAATATAAGTGATCTGATCTCAAACCAAGCAAACTTTTTGTTTTCTGCTTTACAGTCATGGGAGAAGACTGATAAATTTATGTTGATAAATTGTTCAAGATTATACAGTGACTTTTGGGGGGTATTGCAAACTCTTTTTTCACTTGTAAAAACTGTGCCTGCATCAACTCATTGTAGTGAAACAGGTAATAATATATAATATAATATGTATAATATGTATAATATGCTGAGATTTACTGAGAGTATACCAAAGGCTCTCAGATTTTCAAATTGACTTGGAAACCCTCTATACCGTATGAAAGCTGCTCACATCTGGGGCTCATGCTGTTTTAAACAGGTAAGTGTCAACAGAGCACTCCAGTGAAACAACTGCAAAAGCATTTATTATTGGTGGTTTTCAAAAGTAAAATGTCAAGTAGCAGAATTGCCATGCTGAAAGCCTAAATGGGCCCTCCTATTGAGAATTATAAAGTCTATAGTCTATAAAGAAGTTTTCTTTCACTTCTTTTTTCTGCTTTTTGATGAAAATACAGAAGAGCTTTATTTCTTGTGTACAAAATTTTGAGCAAGTTGGTAATAGCTTGCCCATAATTCTCAACATTTCAGTATACAGTTCCTCAGTGTGTAATTAGTGGTCCTCTTATGGCAGTTGTTGTTTTAAGAAAATCCACTTCTGGTGAGTTTCAGAGCTGCTTAGACTGGAGACATTTTTATGCCTAAGCTTTGAAAAGTAAGAAAGTGAAGAAACACACATCAAAGGAGATGTGACTCTTTTGTTAAACAAAAGAAGCAAGCATTTCAGGACAGTATACGTCAACACAAAAAAAATAAAGTGGTTGCTGAAGCACTGACTTTGATTTATGCATCCGACAAATCTAGTAACGGAGATACATCAAAACCTGTAAGAGCTTTGAATCTGAAAAAAGTTTGTTATATATATAATGTTGTACATGCTAAACAGAGTTCACAAACTCCTCTGATGAGTGGTTGCCCAGGTTCCCCAGAGAACAGAGTATGTTGCTGTGTATTTAGGCATTCACTGTTTATTTGTCATCTTGTCAGCTCTCTCTCTCTTCTCAAAAGTCAAATACAGAAAAGAGACAAGGCTTGGTGTAAACACAAGGCCTCTTTATTTTGTTTCAACAGTACAGGACTTCCTATTTAGCATGACCAAAACCAAGCAGAACAGTGGAAATCGCATATACCACTTCTCCTAATACATTGTTCTTCCTTGAAACTGCACAAGTACAAAAGGAAGGATAAATTCAACAACATTAACTCCAGTTAGGCATTTTCACATGAATCAGAGCTTATGCACAACAGGTGACAAGCCAACAAATCAGCATCAGGAAAACTTACTCTAGCAAGATGTGAACTCTCCTTTGGGGAAAGAAAATTTGCTTGAAGCAAGGGATGCAAACACCCTCAGGTAAGGAGCACATGCTAATGCTTTCTAAAAGTTTCATCAGCAAAAGTTGCCAGAGGAGTACACAACACAGCTCCAAAGCCTCAAGGCCAGACAGGATGCAGTTTACAGCCTTCAGTTGTCACCAAAACTGGCCTCTTCTCCTGCAGGCTTATCTCCAGGGAGTTTTTTATATTTAAATATGCCTAGTACCCCTTTGCCTAAGGAAAGCTGCTGATGGCTTAAGTGCAGATCAAGGTGAAACATTTTTATGTGTTTTTTAGCTGCTCACACTTTTTGTCCTAGCCTTGAGTTTAATCATTAGGAATCTCAAGTCATCAAGGTAAATCATTGAGTTTAAGAGCTGTGCAAACATAACAATATCTACCTGACAGGACAAATATTTTGTGTTGAAACATTAGGCAGGCTGGCTTAATATTGTCCTTTTTCCTTGTCCTTCTCCCAGCTCTACACCTTTAGCATACTTATTCTCAAACTAAGACTAAGTCTGTGAGAAACCAGAGACCAATGCCAGAATTAAAGCTGATACACACTTCTGAGTCATGACAGGGTGAAGAAGTGATGGTCTAGGAATTCAGAAGTGACTGGCTCAGCAAAAGCCAAAAGGGACTTTTTGGTTGGAGCACATTGATTCTGGGCATTTTCTAAGAAAGAATATCTACTGAAGTTTCCAGGAAACTGCCTCCCAAAACGACTTCTCAGCCCTTCCACATAAACTAGCAGTTCTATTAGCTTTAAAAAAGAGATTGTTGTTAATGTTGCAGATATCCTTTTGGTTTCTCAAGGTATTTGTTGATTTTGTTGTAACTCTTTTGAATACTTTGCGTCTGTCATTTGCTGGTTTTTTCTGCTGAGAGAGGCATGAGTTCTTACACATATAATGCGAGGGCTTAAAAACCCCACAGCTTTAAGTCAAAGTCCTAGTACCTAGAAGTTCAGTACTGGGTATATGATTGCGTGATTTAAAATGTGTTGTGGTCTCAACAAAGAGCTTAATTTCTAAACAATCTGATATTTAAAAGTTTGTATTCAGTCACACCAGACTTTGTCCTGAGCTGGACTCAGCTATCACTGCATCACCAGACACATGATGGAATGATGTCTGGGGTATGCAGGAACAGAAATTCTTCACTGGGACCAGATTAATTAAGCCTCTGTTCTGGCCAGTGCTAAATGTTTCACAGGACAGGTGTAGATATAACATAGTATGCCCTCACACCGTGTTTTTTCTGGAGCTGGTGCAGGTACTTTTGATTTAAATCTTGGAGCAGAGGTCTGGAAGCTGTGAAAACTTACATAATTATGCCATGAGCAGGTATTTGGACTTGTATTATTAAGCATGTAAGCAATTGCTTTGGAAACCTGGTCAGGTTTTGGAACTCAATGACTTTTAGAAGGAATGACATCCATGATCTAACAGAACATAACCTGAGAGTGTATATTTTTTTCTGAGCATTTCACACCTAAAATTTCACTGACATGTCATCTTTTTATGGGTTTCTCTGATCTATCTCCTTCCTACTTTGCAGTATTTTGTATTCTGCTGCCCATCTTTTCAAATGTCTTATGCAATTCATTTTTCCCTATCCTTGGGGACGGTGCTATGTAGGTCCAGGAACTGGACAAGATGATCCTTGAGGATCCCTTCCAACTCAGCTTATTCTGTGACTCTACACTCTAATTTTACAGGTGAGTAGACTCCTAACACATACCAGGCTGCAAATAAAGTAGCATGGTTTATTAATGAAAATCCAGAACTTTAAAGGATGTCCACCTTATCATCTGTTATGAATTGTTCCTGGAAACACTTAAAATAATATTTCTGAACAGCTTGTTTGACTCATGACATTAGTATCTTTTACTTTTAAAGCTGGGATACCCTTTGAAAGAACTTGGGTTTTTTGTTTTTCAAGACTTAAGTATTGTTTTTAAATGAATCATAAAGAATAACTATGTTCCCTTTTGCTCAATAAAACTGTAGATATTCAACAATAATACCTTTTGCTAACTTGCATTGCATTATTTAAATATATTTGAAAAAATTATATTTATCTGCACTTTTTACATAAAATGATACTATTCATAAATCCATTATAATTTTTTCCATTCATGAGTGTATAATCAGACCCAGACTTTTAGACAGGGTAATTTTAAGTTCCCTTTTCTAAAAGAAAGCTGACTTACTGAAAATTTCAGTACAGTGAAAAAATACATATTTTTTCCTTCTACAAAACCTTAGGATTGCACAAAAATACAGCATAAATATAAACATTAGGCCAAGGCAACATTTTAAAGTGCAGAACTCCACTTGCCACACATGAATAATTCAAACAATGCTGCATAATGCATAGGCAATTCTTATTAGTACTTCAAAACCTAAAGTGACACAATGAGATCAACATATAACAGTAATTCAGATACATTCTATTTATAATAAATAAGT
>VWYI01025343.1:0-12114 GCA_013399455.1 Anthoscopus minutus | reverse complement strand
CAGTTGTTTAAAGCACTGGGTAGATGGTATGTATGCTTTTATAAGGCCAAATAGTTTTCAACTCCTGTTATCTACTAATAGCAGATAATTTTAGGTTTTGGCTTATTTTATGAAAATATTTTATGTTTCAAAGTGAATGGGGGAGGGAGAACTCTTATTTTGTTTGGCTTATCTTCTGGACTCTTTCTGAAATCATGGAAATCAGATAAAGGTAGGTAGATGAAACCAAAATGTTGCCAATATGACAAGTCACAAAGTATTATCCTGTGCTGTCATTCTGTCAATTCAAGCCTACCATGACTGTTCAACTCAACAGTGATAATTTACTTCCTCACCACCTGAAAGTGTGTTCTGTTTAATTCCCTGAGGGACTAAGCCACAGGTGTTAGTTTTGCACTGTCTTCAGTCAATTGTGGCCCTATTCATCCTCCAAGTCTTTGAAATATTCCAATCAAATTTACCAGAGACAAAAACATCTACAATAATTACTGTAAGCTTCATAAAAAAGAGTGACTCAAAAGTTTCTACTTGGGTAACTACTACAATTTCTTTTATTTGTTTCCTTTCTAGGTATTGGGAATCTCACGCAGAAGAAATTCTCAGAGCTGAAAGGACTATGAGCTTACCTGTAAGAAATCAGACTCCATTAGTGCTCACAGACCCACTGATTCCTAAGGTGCTCTGCAACAGCTAGCAGTAGATGCCCTCTTCCTTTTATATAGGACCTCTGGGTCCTATATATCTCATTATTCCCATAAGGCAAAAAACCAAAGAAACAAGCAATGAAGCCAAGGGACAATACCCACTCACTTCCAAATATCAGAGCTAGCAAGGAACAAGCAATACAGCTGAGGGGAGTTTCTTGTCCTGTCAAGGAGAACTACAGTCATCATCCTGTGCCCTCTTAAGTCTGTACATAATGGGTAGAAAGGTTTGGATTTTCAGAAATTTACCACTTACTTCAAAATAATGTGAGCAAAGAAGTGAATTGTACACTCTTCAAGACTGTAAAACATTTTTCTCCTCACCAAAATTATTTTCATTTCAAGAAGTTACTTATGTGTTAATTCACATAGCAGCAGAATTGTCAGGGCAGAGGACTCTGCTTTAACCTTTTTTGTCTTTTTTTTCTCCAAAGTATGTAAGATTTCTAATTTTGGCTTCAGCAGGATAGCTTGCCCTACAATACTAACACAAAAATAGTTTTTATCACTGTGCAGTCCAATACAAACCGCCCTAGAAAACACCTTCCAGGCTTCCAGAAGCCAGTTGATATGCTCTTTGGATAACTGCTTGGCTGCAGTAGGGATAAATAGAACCTATGAATCTATCACTTACTCATTTGAATTTTGCAATTGTACCTACATCACTGCAAGTTATACTAGTCCTATTGAAAAATAAAATTTGTGGTGTAAACATTACTTAAGCAAGTATGATTTCCACTCCCCTCCTTTCTTCCAGTACTATGTAACTTTTCCTAGGGTATCCTAGATTTTTATTTTAGGTCACCTAAATTAACATACCCTTCACTGATATTATACTCCCAGGCTAAGCATAGCTCCAAGGATTCTTGAACTGAGTGGGAATTTATATCCAAGTTTTGATTTTGAATGAAACCAAAATCTTAGACAATAATCCAATTCTCAGAAATAAATTTAAAATTGGCTAGGCACCAAGCTCATGGATCATTAGAGTGTTTTGTATAAGCTTTGTATATGTTACGTTGGTGATGTTTTCTTTTTTTCCTTTGTCATCGTGTTTTTTACAGTGTTGTAGCCCTAATGGCAGTTAATAAAAGGGAAATAAATATTTGTAAGAGAATCTGAAGTAAGTTTCATAGCTCTTAAATCAAATTAACTTCTGCAGTCATGAACTAGTGAATTGCTTTTCTCTTTTGTAAGATTCAAGCTGGAAGATGTGATATAATTTGTCTGTAATTTAGCAATATTTTTGTACAAAGCATTTAGAAAGACATAAAATTAGAACATAATAAAATGAAGTGCTGAATTGATGCCATTGAGAAAAGGAGCCATAACACATTCATTCATATCTTATCTCATGCTGAAGAGAAAAAAAGCCCCAACTGTTCACGCCTAAAAAGTGAATGCTAAATACTATTATTTCATATACTTATGTTGGAGGATTTGAACAAAGATATTGGAACTGTTACTGTCCTTGGAGGCAAATTTTGTTTTAACACAAAACCACCTAGTAGTCATCAAAGGTAAAAATCATGATGTCATATCTGGAAATTAGTTTAATCTGGAAGAAGAGGATGAGTTTTTTAATACATACCTCCTCTTGGGTGCTATGTTAAGAAATGTTGATAGCTTATCAGCAAAATATTTCATATCAAATTTGGTGTTAGTGCTGGGAGGGAGAACAAAAGACATTTAGAAAACTCAGTCTATGTGGAGGTTTACTGGGGAAATAAATTACCTCCATAACTCCAGTTGGAGTAGTGGCTGAGACAGATAGCTGCTACTTAGCTCCCATTACACTTGATGTCATGTTGCTGTAAGGTATGTTTAAATTCAAGAGTCTGTCACCTGTCCTCAATTTAACAACTAATGTTTCACCTGCTGAAATATTAAGGACAGGCATTGGTGTTTTTAATTGTCATATCATTCCCAGCTAGCCACGCTTGCTGTCAGTGGCTCCTAGCCCTTCTATAATATAAAGCACTTTTTTTTTTTCCAATATGCACCTAGAGGTTGGTGGAAGAACAAACATCAAGATGTTGGTGTCTGGTTCTGGGGCTATCTGAGAGAAGGTTTTTGACTACTGGCAAACCTGATGATCACAGTTGTAGCTGATAGCCAGCAGAGACAAGCACTGTCCTCCAAAAACTTGAACCAGCAAGAACCTTATATTAACACAGGTTCTAATCCTACATTTGAAAGAGTGACTAGTCGGGAACTTCAGAAAATAAAAGTAACTATAAGTTACTAAGTTCCAGAAGATAAGATAGGCTTCATTCTCACTGGTGCTCTATTATATTCAGAACATTTCTGTTAAAAATTGCTATATTTTAATCTGAGATGAACATTTATTTGCACCAGGAAGTCAAGTATGCTGCACTCTAGGGAGTTCAAATAAATTCAATATTGTGCCCTAGAAGCTGGTCTCAGTGTCAGAGTCTAGATTAATTTAGCTTTGTAACATCTGCATTTTTGTATGTTTCTGGGAAAATGGTCAACAATGAGATGTGGCGAGGTCTTAATTCTCTGTGTCTGCTTTCATGCTGTCAAACCACAATGCAGAGGGCTCTTATGTTTTTATGTGGCAGATGAAGTTAATAAGGAGGTGTTAGGCAATACTATGAACTGTTGGCAAGTACATCCATGTAAGTTTGGATAAGTTGAATTATAAAAATGTAAGGATTCTAAAGTTTTCAACTTTGATAATAACACATGTTGTTGCAGCATGTGTTTGTTATGTTAATGATTTGTTCTCCCATGTTTTCCTGGAAGCTGGTTTACCTCAAGTTACAACTCCCCTGTATTGTTGGCTTATCCCTAAACTGTGTCCTCCCCTATACTGCCCATCATTGTAGCCCAACACCTAGTTCCAGAGCCTTCGCTGTCTGTCATTGTGAACTCTGCCTTTTGGATTGTCAATCTGACCTTGTAGCTACCCCTTGTTCTAAACCCTTCTCTGTCAATCCTGTATTGGCTCAGGCCCTTGCTGTACCTCCCCTTTGGAAATCTCCTAATCCACAATGCCCCAGTGGATTGTTTCCCTCCCCATCAACCTGTGTCTCCTCTCTGTGTTTCCCCTTTTGTTGAAGCACTGTAACTCCCACCCTCTGTACCTCCCCAGGTTCTCCCTGATTGATCTGAGCTTTGTACCCTCCCTTTGTTCCTTCCCTGTTTATAAGCTGGTGTTCACCCTTGTTGGGTGCTCCTCTATCCCTGATCCCTTCAGCTCCAATAAACCCTTCCTTGCTGGATCCTCACATAGAGAGCTTTCTCCTTATTTCTTTACCCAACCCCAGACACAGTGAGCACAATAGAGCAAGCAGCTCTAAAGGTTCTGCCTTTGGCCAATCCAGTGCCAAGGCAGTTCCCCACACCTGGCACAGCACCGATGTGTTCCATCAGAGCTAGCCTGGGGTCTGGTAACCCACATCAACATATATTGGCTTTGGTAATTTCCCATAGTAGCCCAAAAGCAAAACTTATGATTCTTGACCTCATTAGTACAGGCAGCAGACTGAACATGGTCTTCAGCTGTTCCTGAGTTGTTTCCTCCTGAGAGACACTTCTATTACTTAGAAAACTTTTCAATGAAGAACAGGTCCTGTCCGATGTTTTTTGGCCTAAATTATGTTCTTTTGTATCTACAATCAACAAAGATGTTTACAGCCAAAATCATTGGCACTGCTAGACATCCCTCTGTAGTATCTGTGGCAAACCAGTGAGACACCAAGTGTCATACTGCAGGCCCTGGGCAGCCTGTCAGTCACTGACAAGTTTAAACTATGGAGCTCTGCCAAACACATCACTTCAATAAGAATCGCAAATACCTATGTTCTGGCATGGCAATCATGGCAGTCACTCTCAAACTGTACAAGAAAAAAAAAATCGTGGAAAGGAATCTTTTTTTCTAAGCTTTAAAGTATAGCACAGACAAGAGGTATCAACTAGCATTTGTACTACACTACTGTACTGCGGGGAGACTTAGAAAGAAGCTATGGAAGACTTGCAACTCTCTATATTGTAAGGACTAAGCTGAAAATAGACTGGGAATTGTCACCCCTCAGTGAACTTGACCACATGAACTTGCCCATCAATTCAACTACTTGGTTTGAGCTCACAGAGTCTCAGTTGCATCATTTGTCTGTTCCTATTGCAGAAATGCTCACACAACCATTGAAGCATTTGTTGGGGTCAACATCTGGATGTCAGTCAGTCCATTCTTCTATTTAAAACAAGAATTATAATAATTCCTAGTTCATTACATCTATCACCAGTTATTATTGACTTTAAGCAACAGTAGAGCAATGTGTTTGCTTAGCTGAATATTGAAAAGCAGAAATGTCCACCCTCTCTCTACCTAGTTTCTTTCAGTGTTGCACTGTCCTGCTTGTGAAGAAATTCATCCTAATGTCCCATCTGAAAATTCAAAGCCAGAACACATGTTCCTTGCTGCTTGTTAGGTTCTCTGCTACTGCCATGAGAAGCCTGTGTTATCCCTTTAATATCTGTAATAGAAAATTGGACTAAACTGAGTCAGAGTGCTGATCTGCTGGAGGGTAGGAAGGCCCTGCACAGGGTCTGGACAGGCTGGATCGATGGACCAAGGCCAACAGCATGAAGTTTAACAAGGCAAAGTTCCAAGTGCTACATTTTGGCCACTACAACCGCATGCAAATGATACAGGCTGGGGACAGAGTGGCTGGAAAGGTGCCCAATTNAAGTTCCAAGTGCTACATTTTGGCCACTACAACCGCATGCAAATGATACAGGCTGGGGACAGAGTGGCTGGAAAGGTGCCCAATTGAAAAGGACCTGGGGGTGCTGGTTAACAGCAGCTGAACATGATCCAGTTGTGTTCAGCTAGCCAAAAAGGCCAATGGTATCCAGGCCTGTATCAGCACTATTGTAGCCAGCAGCACCAGGGCAGTGATCATCCCTCTGTACTTCACATTGGTGAGGTCATACCTTGAGTTCTGTGTCCAGTCTGAGCCCCTCAGTTTGGAAAGACATTGAAGTGCTGGAGCAGAGAAGGGCAACAGAGCTGGGGAAGAGTCTGGAGCACACATCCTGTGAGGAGCAGGGCTTGTTCAGCATGGAGAAGGCTCAGGGGAGACCTTATAACTCTCTACAACTTCCTGAAAGGAGGTTGTAGCAAGATGAGGGTTGGCATCTTCTCCTAGGCAACAACTGACAGGATGAGAGGACATAGTCTTAAGCTCTACCAGGGGAGGTTTAGGTTGGACATCAGGAAGCAAGTCTTCACAGAAAGTGTGATTAGATACTGGAACGGGCTTCCCAGAGAGGTGGTGGAGGTGTTTAAGGAAAGACTGGATAGGGCATTTAATGCCGTTGTCTAGATAATATGGTGGTGATGGGTCATAGGTTGGATTCAATTATCTCAGAGGTCTTTTCCAACATAATCAGTTCTTAATTCTGTGATTGTCTGATCTCTTTGTGTAGTCATAGTCTGCTACTAAATTCTGCTTTAGCCTTTCCTTTGCCAGACAAAGAAGTATAACTCCCTCAGATTTTCCTCAAAGCTCATGTGACTTATGTCCTTGGTCATCCTTGACAGACACTTCATAGACCCTCTCCAAGTTTTAACATCTCTCTTGAAATGTATGTGGGTTTCCAAAAGTGTACACAGTAGACCAACTATGCCCTGCTCCTCCAGCAACAGATTAAGCACAGAATAACCTCCCTTGATCTGCTATGTTTCCCCTAACGTAGCCCTTAGTTTGCTTTGATCATGATGGGAGCATATGGTTGGCATATGTTTGTCTGGCATCAACTTTACTAATTGTTTAAAGAGATGTGTTATATCTGAATGCTTACATTTGATCCTAAGCTCTTCTGATTTGCAATGTAAAAGATCTCTCCTGAATGTACTGGACCCTAGGTGAATAATGCTAAGGCAAGAAGATGACATGTAATAGTCACCAGCTGGCTTCTGCCCACATGGTATTTTTTAAAGGAAGACTGTCCTGTGCTGCTTTCTTACAAGCTGATCTACTTTAGCTGCTCAGAAAACAGCTGTGGTAGTTCTTAAGAACTGTTTACTGATTTAAACCAAGTAATACTATTAGAAACAATTTTAAGTATTGAAAACATAACAATGCTGAATGATCTAGCATCTTCATGGAACAGCTGATTTGCTGGTACCACTCTGAGATATGTTTTACAGCTGTAAATTGTGATTAAAAGAGTGGGGGGAAATGAACACAACAGTGAGAACTGTTTCAAGGGCAGTAATAAAGATCTCATTCCTTGTCTGGAATTGCCCTTTAAGCCCTAGATTCTCAATCACCAGCAAAAGGAAGCAAAAGTTTCCTTCTCTGACTAGACCTGATTTCAACAAAGATGTGAAAGTGTCTTTCACAAAATGCTCCCATCACAATTTGTGTAAGAAGTGCTTTAAAAATAAAAATTAAAATAGCTTGATCATTTGCTTCCTTCAGTTGTTAGACTAAATTATTAGGGACCAGCACCCTTTCTGATGGTCACTTTCGTGAATACAAAGCTGCCCGTTTCACTGAGATAAGCACTTCAGCAGTATGTGTTCTGTTTTTCCAGATACAGTTTATCTTGTTTAGATGATGATATTTATTCAAGTAATCTACATCCAAAAAGTGAATATAACCATCTTTATAGGAAAAAAAGTATCTAAAGTTTGCTGGGAGAAGATTGTATTCTTCAAATCTTCACATCAATAGAAAAATTTTCCAATTCCAGATCTGAATAGGAATTAGGACTATTGTCCTAAAGTGTATTTCACACCGTGTCATGTAAAGAGCATAAATTTCTGTCTTACTAGCTCGGGACAGAGAATGAATACAGGACAGACTGAAAAGCCTCTGCTACAGACACATCTGTCCCTCATTACTATGAAAGAGCCTCTGGCCTTTCCAAAGCTAACATAGCCCAAAGACAGTGAAACATATGCAATAATGGTGATTAGGCCTGAAGAATGATAAACCCATACGGAAATGTGCTTTATGAAAGGAGCAAAGGAAGACTGACAGCAACTGTGGTCAGAAATAGTAACAAAAGGTAGTCAGCTGCTGAAGCAGAATACCATCTATGTTTTCAGTGTCTAGCTTGGCCAGTTGCTTGAATATTCTCTTTTCCTTGAACAGAGTAATGGAAAAATCGCTAAATGTTGCTATTTAAGTGTTTAAAGAGCATCCCCACATGTATATTTAAGGAAACTTTCATTACAGGTGTATATAAGAATTTGGGTGCTTTCAAAAAGTCCCATTAACCACTTTCGTAAATCATTAAGTGACAAGTGTGGTAGTAAATCACTAGAGAAAGTGTTCCATTGTATACCCCAAGAGGAAAGCTGTTGCATTTTATACAGGATAATCATTATTCCAAATACAATGAATCAGGCTGTAGACCTGTCATGGAGAACTTTGAACTCATAACAAAAAGTCATAATTCATAGCACTTACAATTTGGAATATTTACTTAGGATTACATGTGGCTATGCCTTTACGGAGGATAGGAAATGTCACTAAATCTGCTTAGTCAAACTGATTGTATTATAATGTGTTGCTCCCACATTTCTTTTCCCTTTTTCCAGCAGACTCTCAGCTCAGAACTAAAGCCCTGAATCTGCCTTACCCTAAAGGAAAAACAACTTTTCCCTTTGTTTGCCTATCACTGCTACTTTTATGACCTCCATCATCTTCAGAAAACTGCCCCATAGAAGACATAAGAGCCATAGTTTCTTATGTATGACTGATGAAGTAGACATATAGGCATGTCTGTAAGAGTTGGGGAATGGAGCTGTAACATACTTCAAGTGCTTCTATCTGGGGCACAGTTGAATATTATGCTAAATTAAATTTGTTGACAAGTACCTCAGACCAGTCTATGAAACCTCTTTTCCTGTTAAGGTTTGCTAGCTTTGATGTTCTTATCTTCAGTACTTTCAAAATACAAAGGCTACCCAGAGAAGTTCGACATCTGAAGTTGTGTGAATTTAAACCAGTATAAATACCCCCCTTTTCTTTGAACAGTTCCCGTAGTCTTCAGTATAGTTATTTTGATCTTGCAAATATTGGTGAAATTTGTGGATTTGCATAGTCCACATTTTTGCTTTCAAGAAGTTGTCTTACTTTACAGCTGATATTCATAGCAAGTGCTGAAGAAAACACATCATTTCAATATTAATTGTAGTGAGTCCCAAAAACATGTTTCAACTAAAAAAAGCTTACAGTTTAAAATCCTGACCCAATTAAAACTTTTAAATTAAGCATATTTGTCAGCTTAATTTGTTAATTTTCCTTGCCATGTTGTATTAAATTTTTTAAGCAGACTGTGTTATTCAGCCTAGGCAGAGTATAAAGAGAGTATGCATAACTCCAAGGAAACCTCTCCCATCTGTTTGTGGGGTTTTTTTGCCCTGCAGCTTTAAGCCAACTCCCAAATGACAGAAATGGGATGTTTGACAGGCATTAGGAGTTTTTATGGAAAGAGCAGAGAAACGATGAGTGAGTGAGACTGTTTTCAGCTGGAAACTAGAAGCTGAAGGGTTTACAGGTAGCTGTAGATACCCTTTGTCAACTGGTCATGCAAATTGGATCAATAGGAAAGATCTGATAGTGGGGCTGCAAAGGGCAGTGAGTTTCAGAGTACAGAAACAAGGCTGACAGTGATGCTTCCCTACACAAGGGTAGTGTTGTTGCTCTGGATTTTAATCTGAGTTAGATGCATGAATACAGATGTCACTAGAAAAGAATTTAAAATGTTCAGTTTGCCAGAAAAAATTAACAAGGGGTGATAATGTGATTGGTCATATATTTGTTCTCAAAGTATTTTTTCCCAAGAAAGCAGTAGCCTGGGTCATTCATGCTGTGCAGAGTAGAGGGTGCCCATGATGGTTTTGACTATCAATATATCAATATATCAGTGCTCAATTCAGAGTAATAATCATGAATTATGGGGTTTATTATCCATATGTCCAAATACCATTCATTAGCTTTGGGTTTTGGAAGGGGTTTATATGAAAATATACAAGCATATACAATGAATGTGTGCCTGCGGGTGCCACAGTTTGTCCTTGCCTTTTGAAATTTTAAGAAAAAAAGTATGAAATTACCACTTTTTTCAGAGAAGCTGATGCATTGCACAGACATCACTGTGTGATGGCAGAGCCAGGCTGCAGATATGGAAATGAAAGTGAGAGTTAACTCCTAGATTTCATTTTTAATGATTTGATTCCAAGCTAAATTTAGAGCGCTTTCCTTATTAAAGGCTCTTTTGGCACTGTCAAAGAATCAGTTAACTGCTACAGACAGCTTGGTAGCTAGGGTTTTATATAAGCTTCTGTTTACCAAATGCTTCTATTTGTCAAATGCAATTGAGATTTAACTTTCTTGGGATATCTGCCTAAGAAGTGGGTTTTGAGCATCAACTTAAACATTGAAGTTGTTTCTATGATCAATACCACAGAAAAAGACAGAGTTCTGTTGATAGAAATTCAGTAAATTGGAGAAGATTAAGGGGAGAAGAATAAATAAGATAGTATGGGGTGTCAACAGGGATCAGAGAGGGGAGAGAGTATAGTAAAGAAAAGGGCAAGGAGTGGTGAGGATGTGGACAGACAACAAAAGAAAAGGTCTGCAGAAGTAGGATAAAAGAAAGCAGGCAGTAGAGACTTTGAAGAATTAGAAGGGATTGGATTCAACTATCTGAAAAGGCTCAGAAAAAGTTACATGTGTCTCCTCTGGTGATCTGTCTCAGCAGAGAGGAACAGTCTACTGTGGTTAATGCAATTACTACTGTGATTGACTCAAATGATAGAGGTCTGTGCCATATTAAAAATCCAGCTTTGTTAATAGGCATTACTAGAATTGTCTTTTGTAAGATCTGGAAAAGGGCTGGAAAATTACTATCTGTGAAAATATTAAGAATTTAAAACTCTCGTCAACCATGCCAGAAATAGTTATCTGTACTGTTTACATTGATTGTCTGTAACTTGCATTACCATACTATCTAAATAGAGCATAGTATGACTTTTCTTTCCCCCTCTCATTGTCTTCATGGTTTTGGCTTACATTGTGTCACCTTCCATGACTCCAGCGGTTTGTTCAATATATTGAGAAGTATTAATAATACATTTTAGAGGCAAGTATTTTTAGAGGACTACTGATTTCTTATACTGTAACACAAATCTGAGCCAAATTACTTTACTGAATAGTATCTTTAATTGACCCACAGTAAGACATTATCTGTCTGAAATAAACTGGAATCCTGAGAGGATTCAGCTTTAAAAAAGAACAGTCATTCATAAAAAAAAGTAAATTTATCTCATGAAATGATTATTTTAAAAGTTTATTTGATATTTTCACACTACCATGTTCTGCAGGCATATAAAAAAATCTAGAGAGCTTGTAGGGATTTAGGAAAGTGCCAGCTTAAAATGAGCTAAAGAATGCTTAATGTCTCTGCTTTCTCACTGATTAATGTATATTTTTAGTGCCTCCCTCTCTTTTAACTAATTAAAACAAGGGATTAAAGCTGTGTATGGTTGACATACACCAAATAACATGTGTAATGTATCAAAGTTAATAGAAGAGGAATTGCTGATTAATAGTTTATAAATGACAAAAGGCCACTGCTTTTAGTTATTTAAGTTATTCTTTAACCTGAAGCTTACTAATGTTGCTAATATAGCCCATTGTTGAGTGCCTGCTACAAAGTTTTTTGTACCTCTGACTTTCATTAGTACAAAATCCTTGAGTGGCTCTTAATCACATTGCAAATTTTTAAGCAGCTTCGAGACACCAAGAGAAATTACTCCTTTTAAACCCAGTAAGTCTTGACCTGTAGTTCTTTGCCTATTCCTCTTTAGACACAATCAGCGTGTAATGTTTTACAGGTGTGCATTCAAGTTCTCAATTCAAATTGACCACCCCTACAGAGAATGGTTTCAAACCTTACCATCAGTCTCACCCCCACCATTACTAACCCAGAGGTACACAACTTCAAAAAGGGTAAATATGTGAAAATTAGGAATTTGTTAAATTGAACCTAAAGTGAGTAAATCTTTGCAGGAAAAGAAGGTTAGTGTAGAACTGCATGCTAGAAACCCAGCAGTGAACCACCTGTTAAAAGGCTTAGATAAGGGTGAAAAGGAAGCAAGCATGTCCAATGAATACAATAAGTAGGTTACCAGAATAAAAAGACGTCTTGCAAAAAGATGGAATTGTATCCAAACAAGGAAAAGATAAAGGATTTTAAACTCTGGCAGGTGAATTGTATAAATGCAATAGTGCATATGTAAGAGACAGTCTGAAATTTCCCTTATCTGCCTCACGACCATTACAAAGATAGAGGCTAAAACCCTGAAAACCCCAACTGGGGTTTTAGTCTGGTGGTATCGACGATGAAGAGAGACGGGGAG
>VWYI01025340.1:0-31064 GCA_013399455.1 Anthoscopus minutus | reverse complement strand
AATAAGGAAGGGTTTCATGATGTCTAAACAGATTTTTTCCTTTTTTCCAATAATTGTTAGTGTGACAGTGTCATGTTAGAGACTTATCACTTAGCTGCTAAAATGCACAGGCACTGGAACCAACACATAAAGTACATCTCAATACAAGTTATTAAAAGAACAAGGGCTTTCAATTATAGTAAATGAAATCAGTTTAGTAAGAAGGTTTTAGAAAAATGCATGCAATTTATCTGTAATTGTTCCTACAGTACTTTGAAAGCAGACATCTTTGTTGGTAAATTATCCACTAGAATTTGGAATCAAAAAGTGTTCGAAGTGATATTTGAAGTAAAGATGCAGATTTCTTAGTCAGACTTTTATTATCATTTGTCTTTTCCAATTTTGTTTTCCTGCTTTACATGTATTGTAAAAAGAAGCTGTGTCAGTAAAATTAAAAACCTTGCCCATCTTTTGTAAAAAATCTGTCCAATTAAATATGTGCAATGAAAACTGATCACTTAACCACTGTGTTATCAAAGCACTGTGTATTCTTGGTCATACTTGCAGCTGATACACCTGAAAATAGGTGGATAGCCATTATTTATGTTCTCATCTGGGTAAATGGGTGCACTAATTTCAGCGCCATGCCCAAATCTGAATTTATGAATTCTAGCAATCATGGCAGAGAAAATAGGAAATGTCTCAGAAAAAAAGGAAAATCCCAGAACCCCTCAAAATAGGATAGAATAGACTATTTCAGTTGGAAGGGCTCTACAGCATCATCTAGCCCACATGCCTGACCAGATCAGGACTCACCAATAGTTAAGGCATATTGTCCACATGTCTCTTAAACAGTGACAGACTTGGGGCATCAAGCACCTGGCTGGGAAGCCTCTTTCAGTGTCTGACCTCTCTCTTGATAAATATTTCTGATATGTACATATATATATATATATACACAATCTGATTTCTGATTGATAAAGGCTTCTGTTATCCAGTCCAAACATCCCTTGGCTCAGCTTTCAACCATTCTCACATTTCCTGTCGCTGGATCCTAAGGAGAAGAGATCAGCGCCTCCCTCTCCACTTCCCCTTCTGAAGAAGCTGAAGAGAGTTAAAAGGAGGCATTTCTCCCTCACTTCCTAAGCTTTCTTCAGTGCCTTTTCTCTAATACTTTTGCTCAGGTGGGTGGAATTCCAAGAGTGAATGGCAGGTCTCTCCTGCACGGATAAAAACATTTGATAAATATATCTTCTGCATCTTTCACCATATGAGCAATTAATATTGTTAGCATCTAACTAATCAAAATCAGAGTTCACAGATTACCACATTAATTTATTTAGGGGAAACCTAAGACTTCTTGCAGTGTTATCATTTTAGATAGACTAGGATAAGAATATTAAATGTTCTCTAATGGTATAGTTGAGTTTCCTGTGAGCTATAGATGAAATCAGGTTTTTTTTTCGGTTCCTAGTGNAGCTATAGATGAAATCAGGTTTTTTTTCGGTTCCTAGTGAAACATTTCATGATATCAATAAAAAGCCTAGTGATTAAGCAAAATATCAGACTGATTTTTTGTTTTTACCTTTGTGCAGTGCCATTATATGACATGCAAGATCCCTGTGAGAAAAGGGTTAATTTTAAAAGTTAGTTTTACTTTTCTTTTCCTGCTATTATATTTTCTCAATTACTTAATGTTTGTTTCTGTCCTAATTCATTCCTTCCCTCTGTATTTTATTCAATGAAAAAGTCTTCATACCTCCCAACAGTTTTGCCTCATTTCCTTCTGTGGTATGTACACTAAAATAATCACTCCTAAGACAGTGAATATGGTTGCTAACAGAACATCATCAGGCTTTAGAGCTAAATATCACAATGAGGTTAATGACAGATGGGAAATGCTCATACATTGCAGTCATGGTTTCAGTCTGTCTGCAAACACAGTTTGCATTACTTTATGTTTTGCTTTGAAAGAACCTCAACAGCTTGGGTTTCTTTTTAAGGTTAAGGTTAAAACCTATGAAATCTGAATATACCATTGCGTCAATACTGAAGCAAAGCAAAGCACGTATGTCCTGTTGTATGGGCGTCTGATTTTCCTCAGCTGAAAGCTCAAATCAGAGATGTAAATTGTTTTTTGGTTTGGTTATTGATTTTTGAGGGGTTTTATTTCACAGTCAGTAATAGTCCAAAATTCTTGGTTTACCACATTCTTGTCAGATATATAACACTCCCATTTCTCTGAAGAACTCTCATTTTCCATCAGAGGGAGACCTGCACTCCATTCAAATTTTTAAATTACAATGTCTAGGGGGAGGCATCAGATATCCTGCCTGGCAGCAGGAGGACAAGTGTTGCATTTTGTGGCATCAGGATCAGGTCCAGGAAGCTCTGGTGACCTGCATGAGACACAGTGAGATGGATCTCTGCTGGTTTAAGTCCAGGGATCCATTTATTTGAGGTGACACAAACACAGGACACACTCAGCTTATCCCATAGCCAGAGAACTCCCAAAAGGGACAGGGTGGTGGGATTTATAGGAGAAGGGTGGAGTTTTACCATTCCTGGGCTTATCTCCCCCAAGACAGAGGGATGGGGTCGACCCTTCCCTGGACTCAAAGCCATTGTTTCCCCTGGGCGGGGAATTCCACAGGCAGGTCCTCAGGGATGGCTTTGGCACTCTTGCATTCAAAGCCATCTGTATCACTTGGCCCAGCTTGCCTTAAGAAAGCTTTTATGTGATGTATAGCAGAATAATCATGCTTCCTTCCAGGCCACCTCCACAGAGGTAATATTTTTTTTCTATGCACTCTGCAGATATCTCTCCACCTCTGTCTCTATTGTCCCAGACCTTTCTAGGATGGATAAGAAAGATTTCTCTTGCATTTTCCTTGTTCTGTCAGCAGGTCTTATAGTAGGCAGCTTACTAATGCCAAATTTTGCTTTTACTATAATAGCTAGTCTTAAAACATTTGGACCTCCAGCTTTTCCACTGTCAGTAAGCGGAGTTAAAAAACCCCAAACTACTACACCGATTCTTGGAAGTGTTTGATGACATGATATGCCTGTTAACACATGATGTACTGCACCACTCCTCAGAAAGCTATGTGTGTGACATGCAACAGATGCCCCATAGCCAGCCCTGAGTAAACTTTGCAAATGTCTAAGTGACTGCCTAAGCCCAGTTATATCTATTTCTTTGCAGTCCCAGAGATAAATTAGCAAAAGAGGTCCAAGATGACAGAGTGGCAAGTATATTAAGTCAGAAGGCAGAGCCTTGAGATCACTGCTCCTGTTCCTGTAGAACTCTAATGGACTGCAGGAAAATAAAGTTCTAGTGACTACTGATAAGATGAAGAAGAAAAGCAGAAGCCCACCTGCCTCCTTTAGTAAGCTGTGGAAAGTTCTTCCTTGATGGGGCTGATGGAGATTTATTCTTATAATATTACACAGGGAATGGGCATATGGGTTTAATACTCCTAGAAATACAGTAAGATCTCTCCAAACCCACACAAAGAGGTCCTTTAAGGGTAGCTAGCATGTCTTACATTCTTGGTGCACATAGATGGGTTAAGAAATCAGCATACTCTCTGTCCACAGGGATCACATGAGTAGGATTTCTCCTCAAGAGAAATATTTCGCTCACCCCAGTGCATGCACATTAACATCTCTGAAGCATGAACAATAGCAGATTAGGACCCTGGCAATAAACAGGGAGTGGGCCAATCGACAGTGTAAACATATCTTTTGCATCTGCAATGTTCAGTAAAGTTCCACAATTCTTCTCTTCTATCTTGTCCAAATGAGCTTCTTCTGGCTTTAAGCCATTTCTCCATGATAATGTCAATGGCTTTAGCAATGCTAAACAGGCTGTGCCTGTTATCTTCATATCTCTTTTTTAAAATGCATTTTTTCATTGTTACAGCTGCGCAGCCAAACCATCAACAATTTATTTCCCACAAACTAAATTGCGCCAATAACATTGTAATCCAATATAAACAGAGAAGCAGTTGCTTCCAATTAGGCAAAAGTTTCAGTGTTTCCAGGCTTGCAGCCAGTTTGTGGTTTATGAAATTTAACTAAGTTACAGCTTAATCAGTTTGCTACTAAAAAAAAAGTGTAGCCAACAATATCCTGATGATAAAGGAGAGTCAGTCATTGAGGCATGGATAAAAAGATCTTGTGGATGATTTTTTACAGTAGCCATACCCAATCACTGACAGCAGGGAATCACTAAAAGAGCTTTACCATTCTACAAGTGAACCAAGTTGCATAACAGCAAGCAGCAGGAACAAAGTTACAAAAGTTCCGTGTTACTGTTACTTTGCAGTTACCTCAATGTGGAAAAACAAGCAGCCAGGTAGACAATTCTCACACAGATATGCCCTAAGGCTGGTGCTGTAATAAAAGGAATGAATACATTTAGAAACCTGTAGCTATCATTCAAGTCCTAAAAGTCAGGATTAGAGCTGGAAAATCTGAGAAAAAGATAGAATAGTCTAAGTGGTTTAGAATCAACATACAAACATGTAAATGAAGGTTAAATGTTAATGAAGTTAGGAAAAACTGAATAACTCCTGCTGATGCTTTTGAAAAATCACACTGTATGCTTTAATGCTTACACTATTACAGAATACCAGCAAAGCTTTTCAGATTGTAATATGGGCAACGCTGTTGGCTTAACAGCTGGATAACAATTAAAAAGTGTGGGGGGCTTATACTCATGCAAAATTCATCACTATAAGTTTAGAGCAAAATCCAAATGAAAGTCCTCTTCCTTCTTAGCTATTTTTTTGGCAGCACTAGTCTGAAAATTATAAAAACATGCACTGAATATGTTGTGCAAAGTTTAGAAGGACTACTCTAACAACCAGTACAATAATGGAAAATTTGAGAGCAGTTCAGGCCAGTCAACCCATCTTTCTTTTTTTATTTACCTTTTTTTCCTAGCTGTGCATTTGGAACAGATTGCCCAGAAAGATTGTGGAGTGTCTCTCACTGGAGTTATTCAAGAACTGCCTGGAGGCAGTCCTGTGTCATGTGCACTAGGGTGACTCTGCTTGTGGACCCACAGAAGTAGGAGTGGACCCATTCTGATTCTGTGGTTTTTCCAGTGCTTAATATTTCTGTCTTTCAGTTCCTGGCAATCTCCAAAAGACACGGAGAGTTTGGATCCAAAGAGGAATTCAACACTTAAAGTGACATTTAAGAATATTTGCAAAATGCAGACACAAAATGAGACCTTAAAGCCCAAAGACAAGATTTGTTACAGTAATAAGGTTTTCCTGCTTTACTCAATGGATTGTCAGGGCTTCATTTATCAGAGAGACATGTGAGATCGGAATTTGCATCTAAGCAGCTCACTTTCACTTCTGTTACTCTGTGCACATGCAGAACATCTGCTGAGGTTACAAGACAGTGGCAGTGTGGCAGGAGGTGCCGAAACCACGGCCTTCCCAAGAGTTTCTGTCCCCATGGAAAGAGGATGGCCTCAGAGCCCCGGATGCTCGCGTGCCATGTTGGTGTTTGCTGGTTGCTGAATAACACAAGAGGGGCTCTGTGTATGGCATTCCCGTGGGGTTTGTTGCTCCCACACAAAAGGGAGCCAGAGACAAAGAACAAAAAACAAAGGAGGGACCTGGGTTTTTCACTGCCTGGGAAGGGTGTGGCATCAGGACAGGGCCCATGGGTTGAGTGTGACAGGGGATAAGGACGAACAGGGAAGACAGGAACATGGAACATTGTGAAACTGGGGTGGAGAACAGGGATGACATAACTCTGGGGTGGGAACAAGGGATGACATAACTGGAGTACATAAAACAACAGGGGACTGTGAGAGAATTAGTCCTTAAACAAGGGTCACATCCCAGGGCATCTCATCAACTGCATGCCCCACCAACTCCTGGGATGCAGCGTAAGACCTTTTGGGTCAAAGTTTCATTGTTTTACCTGTGCTGCAACCTCATATTGAAGTAGCTATAGAAGGGTTATCATACAGCAGTGAACTGCTTTTAAGTAAATTTTCTCCAAGTCTCTAGATTCAATGTGAAAGAGCAGGGAAGAAAAAAGCTTAAACTTAGAGGCAATGCTAGTATGAATTCTTATTGCTTTAATCTCATTCAGAGACCCCTTTGAGAAAGGTTGCCACATTCAGCAAGAGCATCTACAGAAGTCACTTTTTCAACTACTGTAATGTAATATTTAATTTATCTAGCTGAAATGCTTGAGGTAAGTTTTAATTTAGGGCTTCCCGATTCTTCCATAAAATATATTATGAAAGAAAGATACTATAAATGAAAGCCTGTATCTGTACTTTGATTTAAAGTTTGTGTCTGTGCAATTGCTTTAACAGTGCACCAACAAATGTGTAACTGTAGTTTTAAGTAAGTGTTATAGGCCTAAACACAGCATCTGTTAAATATTTTAACATCTGTAAAGCTTCTTTTAAACACTGGGAAACCTGCTCTCTCTCATGATTAACTCCTTGTTGGGTAATGTAATATAGCATGGTTATACCAACTGGGGGGACTTTTTTGATTTCAGGAGTTATTTTCCCACTTTAGTTGGAAACTTGTTTTTTCCTTTTGTGAGGCCTAACCTAGCAGGAGTAGAAGAAGTGTACACATTTTATTTTCCAAGAGAAGTTAAAATCATGCTTCTAATATATGGTTTGCCTTATTTAACATTATATATAATCACAATTGTTCTAAATGTTAAAAAAAGTCTAGGGAACCAAGTAATGTATGGAAATAAACAGGATGATACCAGTTTATCAATATTATTTTTACTAAGGCTTTAGATAAAATTACTGTTTATTTCCAAACAAAAATCTGTGTACCTTGAGAAACAGAAAATCAGAATCCTTTTTGGCACTGTAAGTCAACACCAGAGTCAATAGCTTTGTTCTTCATTTATAGAGATCTACCTCTCAACAGTGAATTATGAGACAATATAATAAATCTACATCAAACTGTCTTTACTTTTATACAAACTGAGTCTTACTGTGTCAGTCTTGTCAACACTGCTGAATATTAATGGGAATAAAGTTAATTGCTGGGTGTATAAAGGTCTGATGCAGTCAAAGTGAAAGAAAGCACCTAACAGAAATCTGTCAATTTTGACAAGCTGTAATTTATTTCTACTTCATTATATGTGCTGACACGTTTCAAACCTTACTCTAGTCTTTACCATAAATTGCAATTATTATAATTCACAGCGACATTTGACACAGAGGTTGGGACCTAGTTTACCATATATAAAAGAGTTTACATTTCAGGGAATTCACTTGCAAACTCCAGCACATATTTCTCATTGTAAATCCAATTGTTTCCACTCACACTGAACATGAACAGTAAATTTTGTGACTTGCACGGCTTAAGTTAAGAAATAGCACATTATTTTAGCTGAAATATGAAGTGTTTATGACAAAATATTTACAGATATTTAAAAACTAAGATTAAATTTCAGTGTGACTGTACAATTATTAGTAAGCTTTATAATATTAGACACTGGTGACATATAAGCCTGATGGATTTTTTCAGAGTATTTTTAATAATAATCAACATTGGTTGTAATATAATGGTGTTAGTGGTTCCATCAACAGCATAATGGAAGTTAACTCAGTTTATTTCCCGAAATTTGCTCCTCTGTTACTCAGTACAGTTTATAAGAAAGGTGTTGATAAGTATTCAGTTCTTGGACAGAAGAAAAATTCCCAAGATGACAGAGTTTATGGTGAATGTCTGTATATCTATAACCCTAGTTTTGAAGCCTGTATTTATTATGAACCTCCTCATTTCTCACACTTAATACATGTAACTTTCAAATACTAATATCTCTGTTTAAAATTGTATCAATTTAGAAAAGATCACAAAGATTGTAAAGGTCATCGGATGATGCAGGCTATAAGAAATGTGCTATGTCTGAAAACATCAGCTTTTTCAAAAGACTTAAAATTCTTCAGAAGACACTGTGATTTTAATAGTAACATCGGTGAGTTATGATCACTGTGTACACTTTTAATTAATTACACAGCTTTACTTATCTTGACTGTACCTTTGCCTTCTCAGGCCAATAGCTTGTCACCAAGCAACTACCAATGTTCATCCTGCCATACAAATACCTTTCAAAAGAAACATAATCTGCATTTTTGCAAAAGCTCCAAATTCCAATTTAATTCACTGAGATCAATGTTAGTATTTTCTTTCTGCTTCTTGAGGCAATTGCACTAACAGTCTAGAGACATTTCAAGAACCATAAACAACTGCAACAAAAAAAATAATAATAGTAATGATAATAATAATTATTTCACAAGGAATAACAGAAGGACACCTATGTAGGACATTAGCATTTCTTCTTCTCTCAGCAGAGCACATTTTCAGCTGCTTCTATACCATTCACTGGCTTTACTGAGAAACTGGTAGAGACATCCACAGCATCACAGCAGGGAAATCATACATGGAGGACCAGATTAAGCTGACATATTGCATATTCTTTGTTAGCAAGACTTTGAGCTTTCTGTGGATTCTTATCAGGGCAGAGCACAGAATAGTAAGCTGAAACCATTCCTAACACGAATGTGTCTGTTTATGTAGATCAATGATAGATGTCAAGGGTTGGTGTTAGAGGAGAGGTTGATGTTTTCTATCAACCACAAGGACTAAATCTAGAAAATTTAGGGTCACCAGAGGAAGGGAGAAGGACAGAATAGTTTACAGTATTTTAGATATAATTTACTGATATAATTTTTTCAATAAAAACTGTAAAGGGAAGGCTCGTGAAGCTAGTATTGTTTGAGCCTTACATATGCTTGTTAGCCAGAAACTCTTCTGTCCTCCTTTCCTTTTGTAGCCATTTGCTTTTTATCAATAAAAGAAAGCAGAAAAAAATAAATGTTTTAAGTACTGCAATTCTCTACAAACATTTAATTGGATACAGGAAGAGGGTCTTGATTTGTTTTCATGATAAAGGAAACTAGTTTTTGACAGAAATATAATGGAATAAGACCCTGGTAAAATCATGTTGCCTTAGTGTTGTTGCCATCTCTGTTGTTCATTTGTCTGTGAATTTTATTTGAAATACTTAAACTGTCTTATAATGAAGGCATTTGAGTGCTTTTTTCCCCACATCTTTTTCTAAGTGGAGCTAGAACTATTCAGATTTAAAAGTTGCATATCGAAGGTGTTCATGTTTTACATCATTATTTTTAAACATACAGACAACAATAAGAGAAAAGAAATTCCATAAAAAAGGTGTCAGAAGAAAATCTATGTCTGAAAATTTAGATTCATGTATGAGTTTTTAAAAATAATTAGGTATTCCAGGGAGGACTGGATCTCCATTTCATTATTTGCAGTACTACACTAGAACATCAAGTTTACCAAATGGATGAAAAGCTGTGACTTGGGTCACTATATGAGAACTTCAATATCTAAAAACATTTATTTTTTGTCTATGCAGAATAAGGAACAATAAAAAGTGGAAAATATTAACCCTGCAATTTAGAAGTGTAGCAAATCTTTAGTGGAAGTTACATTATAACCTGTCCATTATGTCATTCTGAGCACCTGTTGTGCCTAGTACCCATTTAATTGAGTGATTAGGCCAAGGTTTCTGCAACGTTTACCAAAGATACTTTTTAAACAGCTCCTCTCTGGCAAATGAGCAAAACCAGTACATTCCAGGATTAATACATTTCACGTATCCTCCCTTTCTGAATTATTTCACTTAAGCATGCATATACTTACTGCAATCCAGATTGCA
This sequence comes from Anthoscopus minutus, assembly GCA_013399455.1. Classification (NCBI taxonomy): domain Eukaryota; kingdom Metazoa; phylum Chordata; class Aves; order Passeriformes; family Paridae; genus Anthoscopus; species Anthoscopus minutus. The sequence continues at coordinate 21,323 of VWYI01025340.1, read as the reverse complement.
TAGAAGGTAAGCCCCTAAAGTATTGTTCTTACTAAAAGGAGCTGGTTTAATTACTGTGATCTAAAATCATTGCAGCAGACACTTGTAATAAATCCCTGCATATAACAAAGCTAGTTATAGCAGCTACTTGTCTGGAATTGATGATCTTATCCCACTGCCTACTGAGCATATGTAAGAATAAAAAATAGTGATAAATTATATGTTCACTAGAGCAATAGTGTGTCAAAGTTTGGACTGATGTAGCACATAACACTTCTTTTCCTCACTGGCTGGCCCTTCCAGCCATGGTTGTGAAACATGCTTATTGTAATAAGGCAAAAGCTCCACCTTTTTTTGATCCTGAAAAGCATTGTTACTGAGAATTCAAGCTTATTATTACCAAGAACTATTTTTAGTCATAATTTCTTAACTCTGAGGGAATTAAGCAAAGTGTTCAGCATTTGTTCATGGGATCAAATCTACTATACATAAACACCTTGTAAGTCTGCCAAAAGACATACATCTGAACAGCAAAAAAATTTTTTTTTTGCTAGACATGCTAGGAAATGTTATGCTTTTAATAAGGACCTGGCTTGTTTTCAGGCTCATCATTTTGTTAAGGCAGAACTGAAAGCAAAAGCCTTGGAAGTAGTTAGAAAAACAGCATAATCACCAAGACACCATTATCCTGTCTCTTGTAGCTTTTATATTTGGGCTTCTCAAAGCTATGGACAGCAAATTACTCATGTGATACCTGAGCTGCATAAAGAAGATTGAGTCTGGGCTGTTAATGATCTTTTCACTCTGTTTCAGTGCTTCTCTGTAAAAGCTCACATGTAGCTCAGATGCCAGGTGTCTGTATTATTCCTAGGTACCCAACAAAACACAGACATGGAAAGTGTCCTTCATTTTAGACACACTACTGCTGAAAGAAATCTTATTTCTGTATGAAATGTTTTTTTTGTAAGAAGGAATTGGTTTACCAGGACACCAGATATAACTTGCAGAAAAACATTAGGTTCCTTTTCTGGTAGTAAGAGACACACATTACTAAATAACTTAAATGAAGAATCAACTTGAATGAAACAGAAATTTTGGCTAGCAATTAAAATGGTGATTAATAAGAGTATAGACAGGTAAATTATTTACTCAAAACATGATTATCCAGGTAGTATTTTTATGCATAATTTTTAAAAAATGTTTTAGATAGAAATGAAATGTATTATTTAAACGATCACTACTTTTTTTGTCTAAAGGCACAAAGTTTTTTTAAAATTTTTGTTTGTAATTTCCATACAGAACTTTTTACCACAAACTTCCCCCAGAAACTCCAGAGAGATAGGAAAAATATCATCACTGGTAGCACAAAGCTGGAGCTTACACCAATTAACTGGTGTGCTCAAAGTCACATGTGTGAGTGGGCTGGAAGATCAATTTGGGCGCACAGGCTTCATGTTGTGACCAACCAGAACTGACTTCTCACTTCTCTTCCTATGCCCTTTTATTTACCAGGTAAATGCAGCTGTTCCAGGATGACATTGCTAATTCCAAAAATTATTTAGCAATCATTAATCTTTCTTGATCCTTTGTCAGCTACTCCAGTTGGTGAAATGTGTGCATGGACTCAATATGATTTTACCCATTTATCATCTCATAGATAGCACATACCAGACAGAAGTGCATCTGGTTCTGAATGGCCTCAGCAGGAGGAAATCAAAGACAAGAAATTCCACCTCAAGAAAAATGTTTTCTGTAGAGCCACCCCAGAATGCTTATTCTACAGGCATAACTGTGAGGCCAAAATCTGGCTTAATCTACTATAGGACAAATTTCTCACTAATTTATGACTTTGGAATGCTTACTGAATTCTTTAGGGAACATTTTAAAAGTTGCACTTGTTTTGCTGGAGTTTTGTTGGGTTTTTTCTTTTTCTTTTTAATTTGACCAATCTCCATTGTTAAGTATCTTTTTGTATTTTCCTAACTTTGAGAGGAGTTTTAAGATCTTCAGTCAAGGATGAGGAAAGAAGTCAAGCAGCGCACGTAGCAGATTTCTCAGCAGTGTGCTCTTAAGGCTCCTCCAGGCATTTCAATTTATAAAATAGTGTGATCATACATTCCAGCAACTACAGAGATCATTCTAGTAGAACACCTTGATTAATAAATCAATTTTCAATTTTTAAATTCCTTTATTAAAAAAAGATACCAATATACCAAATTTTCTTTCTCTCCTTCAAAGGTTAAACACAGAAAAACCTGTGCAAAACCAAAAAAAACCTGAAATGGTTATAGAAAATCCTGTCATACTGCCCCAAATTCTTTCCCAAGAAAACAAGATTAACATTGAAGATCTTCGTGCTGTTTTGATAGTTACATTAAGTAATAACAGTATTTATTTAGGAAATAATGTTAGACAACTCCTTGAAATAAAAAGAAATTTTTAAAAAGAGTTCATCTATGGTGACCTCAAGAAATCACTTTTTCTTTTTTAGTTAATTGGCTAAGTAACTTTGCAAAAGTCATTGAGAATTACAACATTATAGGTAGACAGCATGAAACTAAAATTATGCATTTTCTACTGATTTTTTTCCTGGAATCCAATCCCAAAGGACAACCTATAAGACTGAAAGGAAAGGAAAAGAACTATTCACTCCATGAATAGACACACAGTTTAACTTATTTCAGTTTATTTTAGATCAGAATTAAAATTGGCATGCATGAAGCCAATGGAAGCATTTTGTTTTTCTTCTCCTCTGATTTCAATAAATCTAAATGGTAGGATCCTTGCATGCTTGGAAAGGTCTCACACAGTAGGTCTCCATGATGAAAAAGTAACTTCAGACATTTATGGAACAAAGTGATCACAGAACCTTTAGAGAGTATTTGCAGGGAATCACTTGAATTGAAGTGGTGAGCATTTTTCTAGAAGGCGGCAGAAGATGCACATCTGTGGGGAAGCCAGTAGAACAGAAATTTGCCTGACATAAAGTAAAAGAGCAGCTCTGACTGGGAAATGCAGAACGAGCATATGTCTGTTCCGCTCAGACACTAAACTTGGAATGATATTTTCCTTAAAAAAGACAACTGCATTTTAATATTTCCTCTTCTGCTGTGGGCTACCCGCATCACTGAATAATCTGCAAAGCATCCTTCAGGCGCCATTTAACCTATCAAAATGCAGAGAGATGAATTTGGAATACTATCAAAGCACATATGGAATAAAGGAACCATTCTGTTTCAGCAGCAACACAAGAGACCTGTTTTTCATTATGTATGTGAAGTGTTTAATTTAAACTGGTAATGGTTAACCACATCTGGCCTCGAGCTATGGAGATCTGGGGAAAGCATCCCCAGATGCTAAACAAAATCCCTCCTCTCACCCTTCAATTTTTTTCTTCTCTAAAGTGAAAGAAGAAAAATATTTCTGGAAAATATGAAGATCATTTATGTGATCTATCCTTCTCCCAGGATGTGTAGAGAAAAAAGGTAAAAAGGGTACAGCTCATACTGAGAAGCTTAACAGCCTTAGGGTTACCTGTACTAAAACTGTAAAGAATACCTTACAATGGAGTTTGGAGTTAGAGGTCATCAGGGGAGCATACACAAAGCATTCCTGAAAAAGGTATCTTAGATGTCTGTGGTGTACAGATGTTTAGGTGATCTGGTTAGCTTTGCACAGAGGAATCCCAGCCTCAGCATGGGGCCTAACTGCATCTCTCAGATTAAGAGAGTTTGCCACTATTCAAAATGGGGGTTTTTAATAGTGTCATATTTTATTAATAAATGACACATTAAAAATGCAGTTATAATTCACAGTAAATGAGTTGATTTTAATAAATAAAGAAATATAGCTTCAGTAAGAAAATAACTAATATAGAATCCGGGCCCTGTGTATGCTTCCAAAATTAAACTAGCATATATATAGTTCAAAGAGTAGGCAAAAGTTCAAGATCTTCTTTGCCTGAAGCATTTGTATTTTCCAGTGAGAGTAACTGTTCCAGCTGTGTCTGTCAATGGCAGATTTAAAATATTTTCTACCCCAGTGTGAGAAAGAAGAAATTTAATTTTCAAGAGACTGAAAATTAATTTTACTGCTTATTCATTCTTTCTCTAGTAAAGTGATAAACTATACTGATATAGGTAATTAAACTAAAAGAAAGCAGACATAGAAGAATAAACATACATAATTTCTTCCTTAGCAACAGTTCTAGAAAAGCATGACAATTTTAGCCATAAATTATTCAGAATGTAATACTCTCAAGAGTACCTTAATAATGGACAATAAAAGTGAGTATTACCCAAAATTAAATGGTATAAAAGAACCTTCCCAGGACTGAAAAGATTTCCATAATAATCTTTTAGGAATTCAGCAAAACTTCCTCAATGATAAATAGGCCTGTCATGGTTTGTTTAACTATAGATTTAAAAAAGGTAAATAAATAAACAATTATTTCTCTTCCTTTTTGCAGTTTGATCTGATGGAAACCCAGCTTACCAAACAATTAATATTAGACTTTGTTGTTAATATGCAGGCAAAATACCATTTCTCATATCAAAATTGACCTTGGGAAGTCTTATATCTTGGAAGCCGTAACTAATATTTTTTTTTCATTCTATTCCAAGTACTTTGGAGTTAGTAAACCAAATCAAATGATGTTTTAGTCAAACTGTACCAAATCCAGTGGCAACAAAAGACTAATACACATATTTACATTTTAATGATTTTCTGATTTTTAAGCAGCCCGAGTGACCATGCTGGAAAGAAATTACTGTGATTTATGGGACCAGAACTAAAAGTCAAGAAGAGATAAAAATGGACCTAATGTAATTTACCAGTCTATTAATAATGAAACCTGCACCAGAATAAAATGACTTTAATGACAACAAGACCACTTGCTTATGTAAGTGTAATTTTAAAATACTATAACCACTCTTTTCTATAGAAGTATAAAAAATAAGTATCTGAAAATTATTTGTCTACATTTGGTTGTNATCTAAAAATGATTTGTCTACATTTGGTTGTACACATTTTACATACTATGAAATGGATGGTCATGTGGCACGGGTCAGGAAAGATGGCAAAGCTTTTTCTTACACCTGGTTTTTAATATTTGTTTAGATTAATTTAAAATTAACTAATCAATAATCTGTAAATTTGAGAAGTTGAAATCCTGAGTTAAATTTTAAGACTTCTATTTCTAAATAAAGCAATAAATGAAATAATGCATGTTTAAGTTAATTTAAAAACTTTTTACTGAAAAAAGTCAAGTAGTAGAGTAGCAGAATGATTGGCTGAATGCAGTGTATTGGCTGAACAGTTAGCATGACACAACTTAAATGCATTGTCCTTGTACTTCCAGTAGATGGCAGGTACAGTACTTCAAACTTTTATAAAGTCATAAAACTAACTTTTTAATAAAATAATGTGCTATTATCTGGGAAATTTCACTTATAACACAAGCCTTTCCATATGCGTATATTTTCACATTTAATATAATTATGGAAGATATGCCAAGATGAAAAGAAATGTTAAATACAAACACATTAAGTACTGAAAACAAATTATAAATTAATAAAAATAGAAAGAACAGACTGAACAACATGCATAGAGAACTGGAATGCTCAGAATAATGTTCAAATTAAAATAAGAGCTACAAATGGCAATCTAAAATAGGAACTTAAAAACCTTTGTATTTTTCTTTTTCATAAATCTGCCTCTTTCTAAAAAGCAATGGTTGTACTTTTTCAAAATGGAACTTTCAATTTTCTGTTCTGTGTCACTGCAAAATTAAGGATCATGTTATGACAGTCAAGTATTTATAAATTCAGAGATTCAAGTTTGTTGGTTAAAGCAAGATAAACACACACACACTAAATGATGACTTTTTTTACTGTGAGATTGAGTTGAAGCAGAGGACTTCCTCCTCTCTCAGAGCTCAGAACAGACAATATTCAGTTACAGATTAGGGACAAGCCTTTTCTTTTCTTTCCTTTGTTCAGTATATGACTCCATGCCTTGTTCACTGCACATCGCTACAACTTCAAACTACTCCGAAGCCTATCTTATTAATTCTTGTAAGTGCTTTTTTGCATGCTATTCAGCTTAATAGTGTCAACAATGGCACTTTTTCTTGAGCAAGTTTTGGTTAGTTTGCTTTCTGATATCATCTCTGTTTTAGAAAGGGAGAAACAGATGCTTTGAAATTAAGGTCAAAAGTATTTGGAAATGTTCATTGGATTGTCTGATGATTTTTGGTAGTGGTGGTACATGTTAAGCATTATAATAGTACAAATATGTCAAAAATATATTTTATTAATTTTCAAAATATATTTTATTCTTTTTCAGCCATGAGTGCAAGCTGAATGCAAACCAAGATAATTGCACACCTAGTGAGAATTACTGAGACAGATGGTTTAAAGGAAAAGACTAATATAACACACAAACTGCCACTAAATTCAACATCTAAATAGGACTTTGCAGGCAGGTTTCCCCATTATCATAATGAAACCATATCTTGTGTTCTTTCTATTCCATGTCTCATTCCATCTTCTGCACAAAAGAGAACAGCAGCTATTTTTTAGTCATTTTCTATAGTTGTCCACTGTTTGGTCACACAGCACTGAAGGAAGGAGTAGAGTATCCCCAGCAGCGTGTTCACTGCCCTTGGTTTCTCTTCTCACACCCATGATGTGAATATTAATTATGCTGCCTATTTCCTATCTTGGACCTCATCCCCCAGCCACCTCTCATGAAATTTCAGACAGTTTATCTTTGTGCAGTAAACTCTTCTATCAGTCCATCTTTGGGTAGTAAGAAGTTTATCTTTGTGCATAGTAAACTCTTCTGTCATCTAACCAGTATTGATATTCACTGCTTTCCCTTTTTATTTTCTTTCCATCCAACCTTCTCCCTGGCTTCTTATGTCCAGCTATCTGCCAGACTGTTTCACTCCTTCCTCCACATTCCAGGTTAGGCTAAATAACCTTCAGTAGTTCTTATCCCTCCTCCAACTTTCCCTGAAAACAATATTCCTATGTAGTCAATTTTGACTTTGTTTTGGTTTCAGCAATTCATTGCCCATCTTCAGTGTTCCACAGTTCAGACACCTGAGTCCCTTCCCCTGCCTTCATTGTTTCTTTTAGACTCAGGAGCTCTGAGTTCCTTCACATCAGTTCTAAGATGCCAGGCTTGAATGAGATGCTTTCCTTATTTCTGTTGCCTGAAAATCACAAAACAAGGCATTACACCATATCATGAAATAAGCCAGTAACAGAAGGTCATGAACACATCAACTATGCTCTTCAGTCCAGAGCCTAATATTAACTCTCTCCCCAAATGAAGAAGCTCATGCAAGGAAACCTGGCTTTTGTCATATAATTTAAAGTTTACCTGTTCAGTTCCATGGTGAAGATGGCAAAAGCCCAATCTTGTCAGTAATAAGAGGTGTGAGAGACACAAGCAACAATGAAATCTAAAATTATGAAACATCTAGTAAGCATGCACAAAGTGACAATCCCTAAAATACTGTTACCTTAACAATTTTTCTATTTAAAATTAATGGGAAGACCTTTTTTATTAATAAAATGCTGACAAGTCTTCTCTTCTGCTTATAAATATATGAGTTGCAAGACTTTTCATGGAAAATATCAGAAATTTTTTTCCCTAAAATACTGTTACCTTAACAATTTTTCTATTTAAAATTAATGGGAAGACCTTTTTTATTAATAAAATGCTGACAAGTCTTCTCTTCTGCTTATAAATATATGAGTTGCAAGACTTTTCATGGAAAATATCAGAAATTTTTTTCCCTTGGCTTCATTCTTGGAAATCATGCAATTTGTTTTGGCTGAATTATGAAATAAAACAAAATAAATTCTCATGCAGGTGCCAAATATTAATGACTTCAGTAAAATGAATAAATGAAATAAAGTTGTTAAAACACAGAAAATAAAGAAGTAACCTTAGTAAAAAGTAGCAAACATTGATGATAACCAGGTCAGCATTTAATATGTGTTCACAGAAAGCACAAGGTAGCCACAGCTTACAAAAACCACCCACTTCTCATACCTTTCCCAGTGTTTCATCTGCAGTGCCTATTTCTTGCCTTGGCCATTGCACTGAGGTCAGAACTTGGATCACAAGAGTTGTTTTGATTGGAGTAGGAGAGTGATTTCTAGTGAAAACAATTATGACTCTAAGGCAATCTTATTTATTTATCAAGAGTACAAAAAATTTTCCTTTGCACTTATGAGTTACAATCTTTGTCAGGGCTGCCATGTCCCAGCTAACAATCAGAACAAAAAGCTGGTTCCAAGCTTAACTTTTGCAGCATTCCACTGTTTGTGATACATTTTGCTGTCTCCTCAAGGACACATACAGAAGATGCAATATAATCACTTTATTAATCACCTTCAGATACAATTTAAAAAAAACAACATTGAAAGGCTTCCTCTAATTATAAACACAATAAAAAAATATAGGTACCAATTATACATCCACTGCAACTGCTTAAGTCCTCAGAAGTAGACACTTCTATAAGAATGTGAAACCAATACTAGCTTTCTAAAAGTGGAACTTCTTTAGATGAAAAAAAGTGAGTTTGCACATATCATAAAAAATTCTAGCTAATCAGTTTTTACTTAAATGGGTCACTGCATATACATGTTATGTACAGGCTACGTAAAATAACAAAAGGACACCACTCAAATGTGAAAAGGAAAGTTTAATTTTTGGATAATAAAGACAGATAATAAATACGATGATGAAAGGACATGATTTTTCATTAGAACTAAGTAGCACTATTAACCTCAGCCATCTTCCATATTTTTGGTCACTTGACTTAGGAAAAATAATCTGTCCCTGAAAATATATAAAAAAGGGTGAGAAATCAAAGAACAAAGGATTTCAGGAAGTAGGCCAAAACAAACAATGTTCACTCCCTAATAATATTGCAAGACTTTGTCAGCCTGATTCAGTCCAGAGCCTTGAATCTATTCCCTGTGAACATATTACTGTTAAAAAAAGAGAGAATGGAGCTTTAACATGGCACTCTGTAGTCAGTTTATTTCACAAGTGTTGAAGGCTAGTTGAGAAAGTGGAAAATTTTTGAAGATCTTGTCACATGCTCTAAATATGTCAAACAGATCTAGAACTAAAGCTTTGAACGTGTATTTAGGCATAACACTATGCAACAATAACTTTTTTTAATACACTCCTCTTGCAGCATGGTAGCAGTGAATACACCCTGAATACTTCTCCTTTGTTTTATTATCAACTGCAAAATACTTCTGAGGAATTAATTTCCATCAAATTTTTATTCTTTTTTGTATTACCATACAGCAGGACCAAAACACAGAAAACTGCAAAATTCTCCTGCAATGTAAATCTTCAATATGTCACTAGCATATAAAGCAGTAACCCCACAGAAGATGCACATGACAAAGACTAACGCAAAAGAGAACAGGAATATCTGAAGCCAAATTAATTTATGTAATATCCTGTGTACTTCAATGTAAATATACTGCCATGTCAATTTTCAGTGTATAGTATGAGAGTTTAAAACTCCTGGAAATTGAAAAAAATCCCTCCACCCAACAATAAAAAACCCACGGAAATTATCTTCTTTGTGTAGCTTTAATAAACTCCAGTGGGATACTGTTCAGTGCTACTAGCAATCTAGGGATAAATAAACTCCAAATAACCACAACTCCCAGAAAAGCAAATGTAAAAGCCAAACTCTAAGTAACCCACAAATCATGGTTGCCAGCATTTTGAGTCCTTTTACTGAAAAATCTCACCGTTTTACTACCTTCTTTCCCCTGAAAATTGAGTTCAGTCTTTTGTCACCTGCTGTCTCAGCAGAGCATAATAACGATATTTTTCCCAATCTAAACAAAGTTCTTTAACTGACACGTTCCAGGCTGCTACACAAGTGTGGTGGAAATGGGCCTGGCCTAATAATTTTTCCTCCCTGTTCTGTGACAAATGCAGCAGAGTATCACTGCCTCTAGAAGCTCTGCCCAGATAGAGCTGTAAAGCTGCCCAGGGCTCCTTGTTTACATGTAGATGTCAAAAACAAGTTTCCTGTTCTCTAGAAGTTTAGGCTAATAATCTAATCACAAACACATGCATGGAAGTGGTAGACATGTCTTAGGAAGTTAGGTCATTGGATTACAAGGAAAAAGGGTTCTGAAGTGGACATTTACTGGAATTTTCAAAATCATTATTTGAAAAACAACAGCTAGCTTTCTCTGAAGTGGCGAGTGTGACCAGACTAACAAGGCCATTTTGAAAACACTAATTTTTTTTAAAAAAAGCATGGATGAATGCTGGCAGAAATGGCCCAAACAGTAAAAGCAGAAAACAGGACTGGAGAATGTTTATTCGATGTGCCTATATAGACAATGGAGAGAGACAAGAAGCCCCAGAGGCTGAATTGGTTCATAAAACAGAGAGTGCTTCTCTCATCACTGATTTTGTAAGACGCCTAAAATAATTCACTTATAGGAGCCTTTGGTAAGTGCCTTGAAAAACATGGTATTTATCTGAATTAATGGCCAAATGGATCTCTAATTTGATGAGTTCAAAAAGTTAAAGGGGAAGAACATAAAGTGGTTCAGTAGTAGTGTTGACCAGATACAGGATTTTGGGTAACTTTTCAATAGCGCTGGAACAGAGAAGGAGTGCTAAAGCAAAAAATCAGGTATAAACTAATCTAATTGGATAGCCTTAGATATCTGGGGTCTTATTAATTCAACTGTTTCTGAAGTCACTGTCAAACTTTTCCAGAACAGAGTTGCTTTTATGAGGGAATAAAGAGAAGTAATAATTTTCTTGATATTAAAAAGACTGAAATTTTATATATGAGCAACGGATGAGGACAAGTATTTTCAGTCCTGAAAGCTTTCAATGTTTTTTTGAGAAAGAGACAGCAGAATGAAGAAAAGAGGCATGAAAGGTGTGGTGAGTTGACCCTAGCTAGACACCAGATGCCCACCATATCTTCTCTATCACTTCCCTCCTCATCTGCACAGAGAAGAGAGAATATAAGATGTAGACATGATTTTCTGAACCTGAGAGTTTTTCAGCCTGACAGTGGCTGATCTGTTCCCAAGAGAAAATCTTTTGGGAACTTCTCTTCCAAGGACTGCTTTTTGCAAACAGGTTTTGGTTCTCAAAACAATGTCACTCAGCTGTTCTGAATGGGTTTTTCTCTTGTTCTACCAATGGGACCAGAGAGGTGGTTCCTTTGGCCAGTCATGCCGACCTGTATAGGAACACCTGATAAAAAGGGTTGCAAACCCTGAAATAAAGGCTTCTGCCTCATTTGAGATCAAAAACATCGCTGTTGTGATTGTGAGTCCACGCTTCTATTTCGTGTCCTCTAGCGACAATAAGAGAAGGTGTAAGGACAGTGAGAGACAGTTATTATCTCAGGGAAAACAGATTTGGGGAAATTAGTGCCTACCTTGGCCACATCCACCTGTTTGAGTGTGGGGTCCTCCATAACCAACAGATGGATTTCTACTCACTGTGGACCCCCATGGGCTGCAGAGGCACAGCCTGACTCACCATGGTCTTCACCATGGGCCGCAGGGGAGTCTCTGCTTTGGTGCTTGGAGCACCTTCTCCCTCTTCTTCACCCATCTGGGTGTCTGCAGAACTGCTCCTCTCACATATTCTCACTCTTCTCTTCTGACTTCTGTTGGTGGTGTGCAGGTTTTGCCCCCTCTTAACTACATTTTCACAGAGGCGCTTCCACCATCACTGCTGGGCTCGGCCTTGGCCAGCAGTGGGTCTGTCCTGGAGCCAGCTGGTATCCCTGCCTCTACGAGCTTCCCACAGAAACAACACCTGTAGATCCCCACTGCCAAAACCTTGCCACACAAACCCAATCACCACAGAGGATCCTGGCCATGCATTTATTCTTTGAGAACAGAATGCCTGCCTTAATCACCATATCACCATGGATTTTGCTGTGAAACCCATGTTGGCTTAACAGCCTCCTCAGTACTGAGCAACACTCCTTTAACTTAGGGAAGTGATCGTGTTAAAGAGGCTTGGAGTAAATGAAAGAGAAAATAATAGTCTTAATTTTGAATTAATTGCTTGCAAACTAAAGTCAATGAAACTATTTCTCTTCTTACATTAAAGTGCAGTTAATTGTCTGTAGGTCATAGTACTCTGACATAAACCTGGAATCTGCAGGTTTTGCACATAAACTAACCTATTAATTTTGTCTTCACCTCACTGTAACTAATTAAATTTTCAAATTTTCCAGGATAACTATATCCAGCTGCCATTAAATAAGGCACTTCTTGCTGTGAGCCATGCTAACAAATTTTCCTGTGTCTATTACAGAGTCTCAAGTGTCACAGGCTGGAATGCGAATAGTTGAATATTTCTGTTACAATGATTTTTAAGTCCACGTGTTTCAATGCTGTTTTTTTAATTATGCTTCAGAACTAGGCCAGATGACAAATTGTATCTTCTCTTTTGGTCAGAGCATAGTCAAAAATAATTAAATATACCTGCTATTTAGTTAAGAACTGCATGTAAAAATGATATGAGTGTTGCAAAACAGACAACCAAAATTCCTTCATTATAATTTCTTCTTACTTCTAACCACCATTTCCCCCAAGGCAGAACAATACCAGTATTATGTAGGTTTTTGATGCAAGCCAACCCATGTACTAACCTTTGATTAGGAAATACAGGTTCTTAATTTTATCCTATATCTCTACAGTTTAATTTACTGCAAGTGAAATGGTGAGTTTATAGAACTGCCAGACAAATGCTACCCTGAGTAGGCTGTTCTTTGCAATATTTATATTTGAATTGGAAAGGTCAACTGCATCCAGAAAAAATGCTTAGAACTTTAGAAATCTTTAGTATTGAAAGTGTACAATGTACATAAATACCAGAATCTCATATGAGAAGAATCATGTTGCTACAAAAAAAAGCTACAGCTTTCAAGTGTAGAATAGTTACAAGACTTCAAAGAAGTAAGAAATTATTTTTTTTTCCTTTCCAGAAAGATTTTTGTCTGTGGAAATGTCTTTAAGCAGATTACAGTTATATTCAATCTATTCTTTAGCCAAGATCACCTAATGGATCTTTTCAAAATACTTTTTAAACATCTGTTTATCGTGAACAGAAATTAAAATTTGCTATCCATACTTCTTAAGTGTGATACCTAAGATAAAACCCTAAAGATAAACTGGATGAATTTATTGTAAGTTGTATTACATGCACATATGACTGTGATTGTTGATTATTGATCATTGATCATCTGTGAATATTTTTGTCATTAAAAATACATAGTACTGTAGAAAAAGAACAGAATAAGTAGGGATGAAAATTTATTTAAAGTTTAAAATAAAGAAATATTTTTGAAATCCCTGTCTAATATTTATGTAGAGCTTTCAATGTAGTGAGACTTAAAAATAAAATATAATTCTACAGAACCAGCTAAAACTTTGAAACTACGTTTTCAAAATGGTAATAAAACCCTGTCTCTCTTCTGTAAATAACAATCTGTTGGATAATGTTCATGAATATCATCATGATTCCTATCCCTCCAAACATTTGTTATTGTATTCCTGAAAGGAATAAGGGAAGTGGTCTCAGACCTTTGCAATGAAACACTTCTGTGACAACAGCTGAACTTTTTCCCAGGCAGAATAAACTTTTGACGAAGAGTTCTGGCGGAAATGTTGAACATCCATCTTCATTGACAGTGTACAGGATAAATAATCCAAGTGATATTATTACAAGAAGCACTTTGTGAGTGTTAACTAGAGAATTCAGAGCTTAATCCAGTTTCTTACCATATATTCAACATAAAGATTTAATTTAATCTAGTGTTATAGATGAAAATTTAAATATGTCAGACTCAGGAAATATAAAATTGAGGTTCTCACAGCCATTGGCATTGAGCCCCTTTGCAGAGGCATTGAATTTTATTAGATCAATGCTGTAAGGATATGCTGCTGGCTACAGTGCAGTTAAGTGACAGGTGCTGTGAAAAACATAACATTCAAGTTCCCAGCTTCCCCACACTTTTCATATCCTCTTCAATTAACATAAATATTTGTAATGAATATAATATATGACATTCCACACTGAATTATTTTGGCTTTTGGAAAAACAGATAATTTTTCATTGGAAAGTACTTTTGTAATCTACCAACTACTGACTCAATTTAACGAGGTGCTATATACTAAATGTACTTCAAATCTTTCTATTAATAGCTGATATTTTCAGTCCCTGGTTTGTATGGGTTGTCTATTGCTGAATGCCTAAAAAGGTAATGTATTCTAAACTTTAATTGAAACAAACGAGGAGAGGGGATTTGGGTTGATTGAAATAAGCAAAAAATCTTTTCTGATAATTTGCTTCTCTATTTTTCCTTCAAGGTCCCTAGAGTTTCCAGCAGAGCTCTGTACCTGTATGGTTTATATTTGCTTACTCTGAGATACCATGTTGCTGGTTGAGTATTCACATAACTTATGAAAGGTAACTGAATGTATTTAAGTGTTATGGTGAATACAGAGAAGGAACCTTATGATGAGAAACAGCTGCACGGGTCTACAGTGCACAAAGATCAATCACCCTAATATTAAAGATGTGAGTCACTGAAAAAATATAATTAACTATTTCCTATACCACATCACCTGATATTAGGTCAAAGTAATACAGACTGGCTGTTTCATGATCCCCTGACCCCAAATGTCATTGCTGCAATTAATTTAAACCAGTCAAACAGGACCACCTAGAATCCTAATGAACCAAGCTTTAGATAAATGCCTGTTCTTTGCTACGTCTGGGAGGACTTTCACATCTCAGTGTCTTAAAGAAGGAAGATACAAAATTATGTAAAACTATTATTTCATCAAATTTCTTAAATCAGGTTTATTATAAAACTCCAATTTGTAACACATGTGTGCAGACATTTATAAGGAGCTTTCTGCAATGCTGTGTGCTCAAGTCTGAATGGAAAGCAGCAGATGAAATTTTGCCCCAACACACACATGTATGCACAGTCTCCTCCTCAGAGGAGGCCATTTTCTTTCTTTCCAGGTAGGAGGCAGGTGTGAGGCAAGTGGTTATTGAGTTAATTTGATACTGGTCATACCTAAATTGAATTCCCTGCTCTACTACAGAACAATGGGCTTCATAATTTATGAGAAATTTTCTCAACTGTAAAGCACAAAGCACTGGTATGAGATTCAGCTTTAAATAAATTAATTTGCATTTCTGTAGCTGGTTAACTGCAAAAGTATAACTCTTACATGTATACTATGTATAAATCAAGACTGCATACCTTTTGTTCTCACAAAGTATCATTAATTAAAAATACACTTCACTGCATGGCACTCAATATGGAAGTAACAGTCTTGTCTGCTTTGCAAAGCTGCTGTAAAAATATACTTCAGAAAAAGTGGTGTATTAACATGGCATAGGATGAACATATAGAATCCATATTTGGACCACATCCCCATACAAACTTGTCCACTTTCTTTGTGGAACTCAAAGGGGGAAAAATGAAAAAAATGTCATTTATTTCTGTTTGATTTCCATGTGTAGTTTTTTTTAAATAGTATTTTTTTAATAAAAAATCCTTTATTCTGGATAATATAAAGCATGATCAAGTTCAGATTAATTATTTTTTTATATTCTTCTGTTTGTCTATCTATACTTCTAATTTCACATTGCTACATTCTTTTGTATCCCCAAAACCTATTATTCTAAGCAAGTTACTTTTAAGACTCTTCACATGCTTCATCATGCCAAGATCCATTACATTTAAGTATAATCAGACACAGTTAGAAATCTGTTTGAAATGTCTTTCTACTCTATCTTAAGATTTCCTTGTTTATTTAACCCAGGGTGACAATACTGCAGCATTGTGTAGAGCTTCATGTTGACGTTTGTCTATTATGGCAGGGAAGAGATACACTTTTTTCTTCCTGTGATTAAACCTAAATTATGGTTTAAATGAAAGAACCTTTTATTACTTGAAGTTCACCAACGAAGTTTTTTTATGTTTAGCTGTTTTGTTTATATTGGAGTAAGAGACAAGAACAGAAGTTTTGTTTTTCGCATGTATTTAGTTCTGTGAGGTTATCCTAAATAAACATGCAATGCAATCAGTGTAAGAGTGAACTTTCATTATTTACAAGACTTTTAAGGAACAACTTTTAGCATTCACACAGTATGTAGTGTGTTTACCAGTCTTTTACTGGTTGAAAAATAAAATGAAATGGAATGTGTCTTAATTTGAACCCCAAACGGAAAAGCTATGATAAGGTAAAGTTAACACTGCAAGGCAGTGACTGTAAGTGAAAGGAAAACAGTTTTAGTTATTGTAAAACAGAGTCTGCTCAACAGTAAGGGTCAAATTTTTAAATCTTAACTTTTTCAATTAAGAACGGTGATGTACAACTGTAGTACTCCTTGCAATAATTTTTTTTCTGTGAATCTTCTCTCTTCCATTTTTACCTTCCTCTCTTCTGCAATTTCCTCATGATCCCCTGCATCATCCGATTCCTTCATCCTCTCTCCTCCTATGTAAAATAGTAGGAAAAAATAGGTTCCACCGTAATGTTATTCTCAGCTCTGGCTTTTCAGTGTCATGCAGTGAAACCAAAGCAGCAGCAGTAACCAACATCAATAAATATTAAAAGATCAATGATAATTTTGGTAAGAAATCTATCATTCTCTGTTTCTAAATGCAATCTCTTTTAAGTCATTAAATCATCATAAGTGAGGAAACTTGCACTTAAGAATACAGGAGCAGTGTTCATTGATTGTCTTATATCTTTGTCTCAACAATCCCACCTGTTTTACCTGGATCTGTGTGTAGTGTTATTATTCATGCAACAATCATTATATAATTTAGGTTAACCACAGTTTAATTTATTCAAATGATATTGGACAAAAACGTTGTTCTTATAAATACATAAATATAACATGAAAATATCAAACCACATAAAAGTATGCTAAAACTAGTCATAGACTAATCACCCTGGCAAGCTCAGTTAGCATATTTTTAAACATCAGAGCAGAAATTCAGACATATCTAGCAGTTAGATAAATTTCTAGCTCAACTTTAAAACTACTTGGACCTATGTCCTTTGTGTACTATATACTTTGTGTCATGTAGCAGACATTGCTTAGCTCACAAATAAGACTCTTTCTCTTGGCCACTCTGCTTGTTCTCTACTTTGGCTCCATAAGCTTTGGACACAGCTCTTGATGGATGGTTAGCAGACTCTTTCTTCAGACTCTATCCACTCACAGAAATGCTATGATAATGACACCTATTCCTACAGGTCAAAATCATGCATCAGTACTTGAATATCAAATATTCATCAGTATCAAAAAATGCACACATATCTGATTCTGAAGTGGCAGTATTTTCATTCCCAGGACCTGATGAAGGTCCTTTTTGAACTGATGATGAACCTCAGTGATAATGACAAGGAGACCTGGACAATAGCCATAAAAATATTAGGGTTGAGTAGCACTATAATACCCTCTTGATGTGTAAAAGAACAAAGTTTGTGAATTGGTTATGTTTGTATGTATTAATTAGAGAATTGTACTTCAAGAAATTTTCTATAACAATGAAAAAAACCATAAAATACTATATAATTGACTTTCAATAGCATACATCTTTTACTAATGGGATTATCAATCTAGTTTCAAGAAAATTACCAAAATGCAGCAAACACACTAGCTGCTTATTGAAAATTAAGTCCAGCTAAAAGTGAGAATCATGTAATCATTTCTGAAGAGGAAATAGATATTATATGCTATTAGAAAGCATATTGCTCTCAGACCCAGAGATTTCAGGTCACTGTAGAATTGTAAGAGGGTACCATCCATGACTGTTAAGTGAAATGGTGGTATGTAAGTGACAAAAAAATGTCATTCACACAGGATACTCTGTTCAGAAATCACCTAAGAAGTAACATTTAGAAATTACTGAATTAAACTTGGGCTGTGTCTTCCTTTAGGCTTAGTCTTCCTTAGGAAGACTATCTCACTTCAGCATTCCCAGAATGGGAAGAGTGCCTGAGCAGTTTCAAGCAGCAATGTTCCAGGCGTACCATGCTTCTAAAAACCAGAGAGCCAGTGAGGACAATTTGTATAAATACTCACAAACAATGCCAAGATACTCATGCTTGTCTGAATGCACCAGTTATTTTATCATCAAGCCATAACAAACATCCTCAATTCATACTTTGGGATAAACAGAGCCTGCCCTATGCCAGAATTTTTCAAGTATCGTGAGGTCAGTTTGGTGCACAGAGAATAAAGAAAACCAAAGAAACCTTTTCCCTCTCAAAGCAGCACACTTTTTGCTCAAAAAGCCAGGGTATGCAGATATTTGACATAAAAAATGCTTTATCCTGCAATATTTCAGGTTCTATTTTTTAATGTTATCTACCTTTTATGTCCATGATCAGTTTGGTTCAGGATAGTGAAACTGTTCACTGACTATGGAAGTCTATAACTGGGCAGAGTTTTACTTCCATTTCCAAGATATAAAAAAATAAAAAATTAAGAATTTTTGTGATCCATTTATAAAAAATACTCCATTGAGTTGTATCATATTTTTAAACTTGAATTTTAAATGATTAAGCTTACTGTTTTTAAATGTTTTGTCCCAATTTTCTGCAACATTTAGAAGAAAGTCATGGAAGATAAGACTCCTTTCTTTTTAGAAATGATGAAGCATTTTCAACAATTGGAAACATTATTTTTAGAAAAACAACAAAACCAAAGCAACAGACAAAAAATATGGGAGATTTACTGTATTCACAACAACCATTTAGATCTTGAATTGTTATCATTTTCTCATGGACATAAGTAGCTTATTGGGAAATCCCTAACCAATTGTGCAGCTAACATCTGCTGCTTCTCTCCAAGTAAATACCCAGGCGCTTATCTGTGAAACTATGCTGTCACTATTTCAGGTATCAGCTCCATTTTGCTTACCAGTTCAGCCCTAACACAATACTAATCCCAGATTCAGTGACATTTGCATTTCCTTCCCTAGCATCCTTTTAATTTCCATCACATTTCTTCCCAAATTTCACTCCATTCAATTTATCAGTCAGTTTTTTCTCTTTTTCCCTTGGTTAATTAGTTTTCAATGCATTTTTTTGTTTAAGGAGAGAAAATACAGGAGCAGTCCACTTTAAACACCATTTCAGTATCTGAAGACAGCAGAAAGAAAAAACATTTTTACATTTGTAGATCTGTCTTAATAAAGCATATTTTACTGCTCAGTAAGAATGCAAATAACATGGTCTGTATTTAGCTGTAGAAACGGAATATGTTCACATATTCTTAAGATATAAGCCAAACATATTTGGCTGCATACTCAAGGTTAAAATCTAAGTCTCTATAAAGAATATGTAAAACCACCTCTAGACATGAGAGCTATTCTTAGTAAAATTTGAGGTTTCTGCTCTAGCATAGAGGTGTATGAGTAGATTAGGAATGTATAAGATGAAGGAAACTCAAAAATTTTAGGGTCAGAATGCAAAAATGGGTATTGGCCTGATTCAGCAACTAAGTGTCTTTAACATTTGATCTGTTGTTGCACACTGAAGAGATAAATTTTCAAGGATGAAAAATTGTTATCTTCAGTAGTGGCTTGGAAAGTAAATTCTATCACTGTCTTGAACTGCCTGTGGAGTCCAGCAAAAGTGAACATATGAAATCGACCTAAGGCACAAAGGATATATGCCAAATCACTTTCTTACTAGATGGATGATGCTTTCTATATGAGAAAAGATACATTTCATACAAAGGAGAAAGAAAAATTACTATCTTTACATCCTTGAATTCATGTAGTCAGTCTTTTTTGTATCCCATTAGGAACACAAACAGCTAAAGGCAGATATCTTCCACTCTGACCTTGGGAAACCAAAGTTACCACAGTGTTGAGCCCAGAAAGCTTGTGAGTAAACACTCAGTCTAAACTCACAAACATCAGGAAAGGTTACCTGTCACTTTCATGGTTTATTTATTCTAATGACTACTTGTTTTCACAGTGAAAATTTGAACTTTATTTTCAGTTGTGCTTTCTATCCAGCTTCCAGTAACTACTTTTTTTTACTCTTTATTTGCTTTTTTCTATTCTTTTCTCCTTGCCAAGAAACACTAAACTATTGAGCATATTGCCAATCTATTTTTCAAAATACTCGTCATGGAATGAGAGATGATATTCCACTATCTGCCTCACAAAAACAGCAGCAAACTCTCATCATAATCACCTGTGTTCTACTCTCTTTGTAAACATACAGGAACTAAAATTTAGGTCAACAGCTTTAACCTAGAAACTACCACCATCTAGGTCAAACAAACTGACTTACAGAATATTGGTTAGGCATATTCTGCATTGATCTTTGCTGGTTCGATTTTTTTAAAATTAAAACATACGTGCCACAAAATTGCTGCTGTTGAAAAGATGAAAGATAAATGGACTGTTCAAAAAAGGACCACTTACACCACAGATAGAGAAAAGCAGAGAGGAATGAAAACTTTATGAAGGGGATGTTACTCACTCCTGATGAATAGAACAGACCACCATCTATGCAATGCAGAAAACTGAAAGAAGAGAGAACCACAGGCTCAGAAACACATCAAAGTGGAAGGTCAACTGTACAGTGCATGAGTACATACAAAGACCTTTAGTCACCCTTCGTAGTCTGGCAATGCAGAGCAATTAGATGTAACATTACAACAACTGTACCTTGAGGGCAGCTTGGAGATGCTTTCCTAACATGATGTTACAGTGACATCCTCTCCTGACTGCCCTCTTCCTCTACATAGCCAGATGCATAAACTGTGTAGCTGGAGTGGCAAATTAATTTTTCCCCTGCACGCTCAAGGTGGGAGTTCATGTACAGCTGAATTGATCTGTGCAGGTGCAGTAAAACCTAAGCTTCCAGTGGTTTTTCCACCTGAGCATGAACAGATTAGCAATGGTGCATGAACTTTATATGAGGTCAGATACTGCTGTGAATGATTTTTTTTCCTTCTCTGGCATCAGCACAACAATTCCCTGATCTGGAAGGATCATGAAATAGATGACATTTCAGTAAGTACAACAGGCCAGGTTGTACACAGGATCACATCGTGCTTTCACTGAATTCTTTTATAAATGGCATTTGTATATGACTGCCTGACACAGCACTGGAGAAATCCTGCCCTCATCTATTCTGATTACAAAGGTGTATTGAACACAGCTGACCCACTAAACAAACAATTCAGCAACCTACAACTTTTAAAAAATAAAAGAAAATTTTTTTATTTTTTATATT
>VWYI01025332.1:339-42056 GCA_013399455.1 Anthoscopus minutus | reverse complement strand
CAGGCAGCGCCGGGCTGCAGGCAGCGCCGGGCTCCGGGCACGCCGGGCTCCGGGCAGCGTCGTCCCCGCTCCCCGCGGGCCTCACGGCGCCACCGACGCTTCCTGCCGGTTGCCAGGGGAACTACGGGCCGCCGACAGCCCAAACTTCCTCCGCGCTTGTTGCGGACGGAGTGACAAGGAGCTTAAAATATCGATTTTATTGATTTGTTTTTTTTCAGCCTACCTTGTATGCTGTGATTAAAACGAGAATGGTGAATTTTCAGGTAATATCACTGCATTAGAAAGTTGTATCCACTTTTTAATACCTTCGCAGGTATACAATGCACTCATACAGTACTGAAAATTCCCTTGGAAATGCCGCGTCACATCTGAGTGGTGTAAATGAGATTTTGGGTAAAAGGCTATTTTTTATCTTGACCACGATAGTGCTTTCTTGCTTTCTTCAAGAACTTTGTTTATTCATTCATGCACACAAAACTAAATCTTCAAGCAAAATGTTTCCTTGGTGTGCTTAAATTGTACGGGATATAAGCTTTCCACCATTGCATTCTTTCTCACTTCTGTCATTTCTGCTGCAGAACTGAAGGTGGATAAGCGAGACTATTCTCATGATTTTCCACGGGAAAAAAATTCATTGACCGTGATGAAAAGTAGTTGTATGTGGAGACCCTGGGAGGCATCCCCGGAATTAGGGGAACAGAGAGGTTTTACCCCCGAAAGGCTGTTTGGGATCCCATTGGATCCTTCCCCTGTTCCTATGTCCCTGGACCACTCCCTCCCTATTCCCTGGTCGGCCCCGGTCCGGGAGCTGCCGGCAGTCGAGGATCACCCCTGGCCCGGGCAGGAGGAGAAGGGTGGTCCTGGGATGTGTGGGTGCCCGGGAACTCTGCACATGTCTCTGGGCAGCTGAATTAAACATCTCTGGATATTATACAAAGGGCCCTGTTACTTTTTTACCCTGGACTTTACTTGCTAATATTCAAGCTGCAACAGTTGTACACTATTTGAAAAATGCCATTGGCATTAGATTTTGGGCAATGCAGGCATTTCATAATCGGTTTTATCCAACATACTTTGTATCTGCCAATAATGGCAAGTCAAAAGTGAGAACATTTACAGAGTTAAAATAGGACTGTATATTTAGTGCAATTGAAATGCATTAGTGCAAGAGACTATTTGGAAGTATGGAAAGAAAACAACTATAAATAATATTGGAGAAGATTTCTTTTTCTAAGTGCTTTTAACTAAACCCATGCTACATTATAGTACTTTAACAGAATTATTTTACTGTTCCACGATACTGAAGGCCTATCTCAGAAAAAATATTTGTAAAGCAGACTATGAAAATTTTTGAAAATCATGCTAAAAAACATATACCAGCATGATCATTTCCAGGATGAGAAAAATCTACTTTTTTTGAGCAAGGTTTATTTTTAGTTCAGTGTTTTAGTGTCATTTTATACATGTATCTGCTATAGCTGTTTTGTGAGTACAGAACAGACCACAGCTGTGGAAGAAAGTAGTGATACAGTTCCTAAGTCAGTATGAGGTATGAACTGCTGCACAGCATGAAGCAAAACCCCACTGGTGAGCTCCGTGGAGTCAGCAGCTCCCCCCGAGTTCACAGAGGCACAGAAACAACTGGGTTGTACAAGGGCAAGTAAGACTCCAGACCCTGTGCAAGAGCAGGGCTTAGTTCAGAGTCCAATCATTTTCCCAGAAAATATGAAGCATGGGAGTGTCGCGGTCCTGCAGTGTGTATGGTACCATGGGGAGTCCTGCTGTTCTCGGGGTGTAGAATGTATGGCAAGGCTCAGCCACCAGAGTGCAGGCAGTGTTTTGGGTGGGCTTGATCCTTCCACATGGCAGAAATACTAAAATGAAATCTACTTCCTGGAGAAGGATAGGATGGATAGGATGAAACTGTATCCTTATGTATGTTTTTCTTACTGGCATGATAATTCAAGAGTTAGGAAAATAGAAGTTCTAAGGTTAAACGCATGCTCAGTCCCTTCTGATTCCTACAGTATGATCTTAAAATGGTGTTTATTACACTTGTCCTGTCCATTTGCAGATCCCCTGCTCCTTAAGTGGCTGCTTCATTGTTATAACTGGCCTTGAATTTTCTCATTTAATATAGACACAGGGAATATGGGTCAAAATACTTATAATAAAACATATTTTAAATGAAATGCTTTTCATATTACATCTTACTGTTTTTGATAGTTGTAAATGTCACTAGTCTGTGACATTTTAAGCATACTTGGTGGATGGACAATTTAGGAGGGAAAATACTGTATGACCACAGTATGGATCAACAAAGCATGACATATTTTACCATTCTTCTTCATTGTGATGATACCAGTTTGTAATGATAAATAGGCTATAAAGACCTACTATTTATTACTGTATATTTGCATGGTATTAGCTCCAGTTATTATGAGTTTCTTCATTATGTATTTTAAGTTGGTTTAACTTAACTGCCATAGACCTCTTAAATGCTTGAAAATAACTAAAGACTAAAACATGAAGCATTTCCAAAGAGTATTTATCACAAAAAGAAACTTATATGTTTGTGGTGTGTTCAAATGAAAGCTAATTCAGCACTGATTACTTACTTTTTCCATAATAATTCTCAACCAATTTAAATAGAACCAATGATTAATTAATCACCTATAACTGCTAATAAAACCAATATGCAATTTGACTTGCTTTTTTCATTAGTCACAACTAAATAGTTAATTACTGAGTGGGAGGAGAATTCACCAATGCCAAATGAATTCTGAGGCTTATGAAATTAAAACTGAGGCTTATTGGAACACAGCTAATTGAAAGTACATCACTTAAACCAGTCATGTGTGAGATCTTTTTGTCTGAGCATATTTATACCTTTGTTAAGCTAATTAATTTGGCATGATTTAGACTTGACATGTTGCCAGAACCAGTTGAGAAATTGTGGGGAGAATATTTCTTGACAAGTGCAAGTTTTTGAATGTGGAAGAAAGGGAGTAGATACTTTATTTTTTGTCATAATTTAATTAATTTGCATTACCAACATTTCCCTCTCTATTTGTAGCAGCTTTTCTGTTAGACAATAAATGGCTTATGCTAATTTGTTTGTTATATTTTTCTAATAACAAAAAAGAGATTAACAACAGACTTAAAAATTGACTCATTTTACATCTTACTATGATTTTAAATGTTCGTGTAATAACACACAAACATATATTTTCATTTTATATTATTTTAGAAGTTAATAAACCAAGTGCAATTTTAATTACAGCTGGGGGCCAACAATTTGCAGCCTAGTAAGAACAGTAAAAGAACAAAATATTTCCTCAATGTACATGGTAATTCCTTTAATTTCTCCAGAAAATTTAGAAATTCAGTGCATGTCAAGAGGATGGATCTGTGACTCTGCCTTTTTATCTTCCAAGAAAATTGGTGTGAAACAGCATCACTTCATCTGAACAATTCTGGATAACATCCCATTGATTCTATTGGATTGCTTAGTCTTTTTCTGTAAGACACCAGAAATTATTTGATTGCCTATTATTAAGGACATTAGATTAGCAGATCAAAGTCCTGCGTAAAACTTGGAGGCAAGGTCCCAAGAAACAGGCTAACCCACTGGAACTTTCAGGTTTTGATAGAATGGCAAAATCACATCTACTTCTGTAGAATTACTTTGCTTTTTTACAGAAAGAGAGAGCGATCCATTCCCACAAGTACAGTCAAAAAATAAAGAATTAGAAACCTCAATTTCTTTGAGTCTCTAAATTTGAGTTTTATGACACTTTATTTCCTGTCTCCCTGCTGTTCACTGGAATCTTCATTCCCAATTTTTCTCAGGAGTCTTAATCAGAGCATTTCCATAGTTAAGCAGCTAAGAAGATGATTCACAAAAAATGCCAAAGATGATCTGGTAATGATCACCACTAACTCATGGAAAATGTTTAGGAAAAAGCTGCAGTTTCATAGAAAAGTAGTTGACGAACAACAGGGGAAAGAAAAGGAGGAGTTGGATATATATTTGTGAATTATTCTCTGAATTTCACAATTGCAAACACTTTCAAACATAAGAAAAGGTTTGAAAGTGGTGCTAGAAGGCTCGTTGGGTTTTGGAAAGTTTTCTTTTGCCTGTTGCACAGACTTGTACAGGCTTTGCTGCCTCTCAAACCTGACAAACACATTATGATATGTCCAAGTATTATTCTCAACTGCTTTAGGGCATAACAATGATAATATAAATTTTCCCAGAGTGCCAATATTTATTAACTATTTTTTTCACTAAACAGTGGAGGTATTTGTAAGTAGAAACAGAATGAAAGAATGTATCTGTGAGCATTGTAATCCTGAAGAATTAACTAACACTACAGAAAAAGTGAAAGAACTAGAAAGAAATGTTCTCATTATAAATCAGAATCTACCTTGAAAAAGGGGACTGGATATTCAAAGATGACTGCTTTATCACGACTTTGGGAGCATTGAGATATGTTCACTACTGTTTTATAGTGAAGGTACTTTTATCTCACATGATATATGCCACCACATGTAAATAATAATAAGAGATAGATTAGTAGTGTGGCCTTTCTCTTTACCTTGAAGAGAACACCATTTTTCTATTCCTGCTGATTTTTGTGAACTTGGAATTTGATTTTAAGAAAAATAAAAAGGTTTTCATTGAATAATGTTCTTTAAATTCAAGACAGACATGAATTAAGTCACTAGATGACTTTTCTAAATTATTTGAAACAAACCTCTTCCTACTAAATTTCTATGGTCGATAATTATTACTTAAATTCTTCTGAGGGAAATAATTAAGCAAAGTTGAAAACTTGCACCTAATATACAAGGTGCTGCCATGAAGGCTGATTGACATGTTTTTCCCACCAGAGTTGAATAGAGAAAAAAACCCCAAAGCAGTTGAGGCACACACTGCAGTTTTGTGTTTTTCCACTCGGTGGCAATGATTCCCTCTCTTTCCTTCACAGTTCTGTGCTTTCTCCCAGATACCTGCTGCTCTGCATTCTGCAGCCTCCATTCAGAGGAACAAACAAGAGAAAAATCATAGTTTTCCTTTACTTCAGATATCAAAGATGTCAGAATAGAGGAGTTTACAAAATTTTATAGTTCACTTGTCAGAGAAAATGTACTCTTTGATAGGAATTTTTTACCAGTTTCATCCCACTCTAGGGTACAGATCAGTAGCAGTAGGTAAAGTATTAAATATGAGCAAGTTTATCAAGTTTACTGGACTTTATAGTCCTTGACAGAATAATGCAATTAATAATAAATACAAAAAAGTCCTCCACAAATTCAGGCATCACAAGAGTATTTCTACCCTTAACTGTCTTTCTTTAATTTCTCCCTCTTTTTTTTTCTTCATTTGTTTGTTTGTTTGTTTTTGTTTCTTCCTCCCAACAGCAGGAATAAACCTATGTACTTGGTACTATTTGGTCTGCAGAGGACATACAGGGGAAGAGGTCTAACTGTGCTAGCTAACCAAATGTATGTCTGCAGAAGCTGTAGCTAGATGCAACATGTCCTTTCATAGCATGTACAGACCTTTCAGCTTTTGCCTGAGTCCATGAGGTTGCCTTTGCTGGATCAGACGTAGCAGAGAGCGGTGAGGGCACCAGGCTGTGCTCTGAGGCACACACAGCTTGGAGTCCTGCATCACAAAAGCTTTGTCTCCCACACAGCAAGCACAGCTGGCACTTAAGATAACAAGGCCAGGCGTGGTATTAAAAATATCCTTGCTTAAGACATAGAGAAGGTTTGAAAGACAAGTTTAAGGCTCATAATACACAATACAAGTTGGTATCTCAGAACTAGTAGCAGCCTATAAGAACTGGCTGTAGTGATGGTGGTGAGCTGTGGTAATAGACATGACTGAATAACAAAAATAGAATCAAAGGTAGTGTCACAGTAGCAACCATTTTCATGTTTTTTCCTTTCAGACAGTGGTTTAGCAACATCCCCTCTGTCCTTGCCCACACACGAGTAGCAGGTGGGAGAGGAAGGCTGCCCTGCTGTCTCTTGTTCTGCCCCTGGATTTTGGAGGAGGATGAATTGAAACATCTTTTTTAAACAAATATGAAGGTAAAAAAAAATTTAAAAAAAAATCTTTCCAGGAAGGGAGTTGGGAGGTGGGAGGAGGAGAGGGGACAGTGGGGACAGCGCACTGGAGTTGCAGTGAGAAAGAGTGCAACGAATGTAGAAGGTGGAGGGGGAAAATAAATATGAGGATATTGGAGGTGAGGTGCAGGCAGAGCACAGCAATGTTTTCAAAGTCATGTCTTTCAGACTTTGTCTGTTCAGGAGGATTGTTGCTCCTGTAATTCAGACATCATTTTGGTTTTCCATTGTTCTACTTTTGTAGAAGTGACTGGGCTAGAGAAGCTACATAATTAACTAGAGGAAAAGAAGGGCACCATGGAAGGGAGAGAAGCTTTTGCTCAACAGAGTACATTTCTGCGGTCTGTATTTTAAACAGTATAATATGAGCATGTGCATTTTTGAGGATTAGAAAGGAAAGGATAGGAAGAGTAAATGGGGGGAATGAGTACCTCACTGCACTGTTCAGCTGCAGACTGCCCTGCTGTTGCTGGATGCCAGCATAGGTAGCGACCCTGTGTGTGTTGTCTGGAGAATCTCAAGTTGATTGTGGATGTGAAACTAATCTCAGGAGTAGGTTGAAAAGAGTAGTGGTGTTGTCAGAAAAGCGAAGAATGCAAGAGCCTGGAAACTTGGTAGATTCTCTAGGATAAACACTGATAGCTACACACAACTGGAGGCAAAGAGAAAACTTCCCAAGATCCTACCAGGTCAGTTATTTGCCAAGAGAAAAGGTATGGACAAGTGGCCAGTACAACCTTTCCTACCAGCTTCAAGTCTGAAAGGTAATTCTGTTCACAAGAGAAGTGTGTATTTAAATACTGTGAACTTGCCATCTCACAAAAAATATCCTTTCAAACCTATTGCACATTCTGCCTAACTTTTGTTGAATTGAACAGTGGGGAGATCAAAGATTAGTGCATCATAGTGTCTGTTCATTGAGTGTTCAGTCAGAGAGCTGAAGAGGGTGTCCTGAGAAGACTACACGAACCAAAACAACTGTACAAAACACTTCCCATGAGTATTCTCCCACCTTTAAGCCTTTTGCCATTCAGTAACATCCTAAGCTAGGGATGACTGCAACATATTCAGTAGTTTTCAATGTATTTCTCTCATGGGGAGTTCTCCTGTTGAACCTCAGGAGACTATTGGTATTCACAGTAGCCTGACAAGGAGTCTTGCAGATCACCCTCACCTTTTTATGTTGGATGAGTATTACTACCAACTAATTTTATTTCTTGTCAAATAGTTCTTCTGCTCTGGATTTTTCTTCTTTTTCTTCTTCTCTGGATTTTTTGCATGATTTTTTTTGAAGTTTGTCCTCCCATATATTTTAGGGTTTTTTAACTGGATAATGAAAAATACAATGTCACTTCTTAGAATCTCAGTACCATCTCTTTGTTCCTAAAGCCCCAAACTTCTTTGGGTTTTAATTTTCTAGACATTCTGTAAAATTGCAGTTAGTTTAAATTATGGAAATTTTTCTAAACAGTATTGCAAAGCACTTCAGTCTGCAGAGGGCCAGAGTATGCTTTATAACTGCCAGCTGATTCACACTCTATATGGAAATTTTACTGAACAAGGAGGACTCCACAATGTTTTTTTCCTGTTATCCTCCTTCATTACTATTTTCTTTACTTATTTACTTCCTTTCCTACTCTAAAAATAGGTGCAAGTTCTGGCCAGGCCACTTCAGTCTGATCCCAGTTCTAGGCTGACTTCTAGAATGCTCCCATCAGCTGCTAGTTGTGTAGATTTCCATCCACAAAACTGAAATGTCACCGTGTACATTACCAGCCCAATCTAGGAAATGCAGTGCCTCACTGAAAATATTGGCATAACATATTTCTGAGAGCAATGTAAACTCAGTCCTGCAGTATTATTCCATCCTGTCCATCCATCCATTTTATTTAGCATATATACCATGAATGCAGTTCTAAAATGATCCCACGAGCACTTCTAGTGTAGAATTCAATCTTGCAATCTAGTACAGTGTTCTAAAGATGACTTCATCAAACAGTGGTGTTATAATTGTGGAAAGCAAAACAATCAATGAGGGACGAATAGTGGTAAATACACTGGTGTCCTTGCACAGTCCCAAAAGGAACTTTATCTGTTAGGACAAATATTGTGTGAATTCCCCAAGTAATGGAGAAAAGCAGAGAGTTGTGGGAGAAGAGTAGGTCACCAACGGGAGGTTTTTTGCTTGGTTGGTTTGTTTTGTTTATTCTGATTAGATACAACCTAGTTTGAATAAATATTTTAATGTTCTGTGTTTTTTGCCCAATACTAATTATCCATCAGGGGCAATGAGTGCTGCATGAGAGGCTATTCAGAACTTACATTATTTCTCTGACTCAAATAATATTTTATACAATCCTTCTTCACTAAAGTATGATTTTGCACTCTATTGTTTTAATGTTTTTGCTTTAGATAGTGACAGTAGTAGTTAGGAATTTATTTAATAGTTTGTTCTTAAATTGACGAGTCAATGACCACTTAAACCAGCTCTTTAGTTTTTGTTGTTTAATATGTCAGCCAGTAATATTTAATTTCTTAGTTCTCTAAGACACTGGACCTTGTCACAATGAAAATGGAAAAAGATTAGTCTACTGTTTTGACAAGCAAGAAACAGATATTTCATTGCTAAGAAAAAAATCTCTGTGTCTGAACCTGGCAGACCCAAAATATCTACATATTGTAGTTCTGATATGTGTGCTTTTCCAAATCTGCTTATATTACTATTTCCTTCAGTTTTACAGTACAATTTTCTGGAGTGCTGCTGTTGAGATCTTATTATTCTGTTTATCAGAGTGATGCCTCTACCCAAGTTAAAGAGCAAACTACACCATAGGCTGAAGTCAATAGTATGGATTTTAGTTAACAGTAAATGTGAGTAAGAGAGAGATAGAAGGAAATAGAAAAAAAGTGGGGGGGATTAAATAGAAAAAGATCACTACCCATGGATCCAGACAGTGTCCTATTGGTCTTCTTCTGTTCATGGTGGTGGGAATGATGAGGTCACTCAAAACTTCTCCCCATTTATACATTTTAGCAAACAAAGGAATTAATTCTCATTGGGTACACAGTTCTCTTATTCTATTGGCTAAATAATTTCCTTGTTTCCAATGCTAATTAATCCCATGCTCAGTCTTCCTCTTCTTTTGAGTTGGTGGGCTGTGTCCTCTCAGTGAGAGCTGATTTCAGCACAGTTGCTGAGTTGGCTTTCTTTGTGGATTCTTTGTGTTCATTACCAGTGCTCCCCCAGCTTGTTTACTGCCTCCTAATTTGAGCTAATCAGACAATAGTACCACCTTTATCTCATCTCACCTTCCAGTCAGGTGGCTCAACCTAATGCCCCAAAATCCAGGAATTCACCGAGACATATTCAGAATGGGGAGTGTTTAGTGGTCACAGATGAGCAGTTGCTTCTTTATACAGTTTGTCAAAGTGGGCAAAGGTCCTTGGGTGAATTGCCCAAACACTGTTTGTGGCAATTATGACCTTTAAGTCTCTTACACCTGCTTCCTGACCACTTAGTAGAGCAAACCCTGGGAGATGGGTTTTGAGCATCAGCGGTGCTTGGGAGCCTGTGAAATTTGGTATAGAGCATAGTACTTCTATAGTCATAGCACTTCTAGAGCCAGCATGAGTCCAGAGGCACTGTGTGCCTGCACAGCCCTGAGCAGGAGCTCTGGTGTTAATAAGGCCTGTGGACTCATGCCCACAACTACCCAACACCACATCCCTGGACCTGAAATGTTTAAAAAATGGATAGCAAGAAAGCTGCGTGGTGCCACACAGTCAGCAAGAAGCTGTAGGAGTTCATTAGCTCTCATCAAGGTCTGACTGGGCTTATTAACTGCAGCTCAGCACCACATTTCTTCAGTTCCTCATGTGCAGGCTGTAGGTACAAGAACTCCTCTGTGCAATCTGAAAGTTCAATGGTTATTTTAATAAGAGAAAAGTCATATTTTTGCAAGATCCTGAGATATTTCAGACTTAAAATCACACCATATTGCACGAGGCTTTAACAAATTAATTCCAGGTGAGCTAGTATGTCTTCACAGCATCACCTTTTTGCAATCCTTACAGTGGTACCTCTGCTCCAGCAATGTTCACCCGGCCTCTCAGTTTGTGAAGTTTGTAAGACTCCACATGATGCCCTATTTCCCCATGTGCTTGGTTGATGCATAAACAAAAAATGTGAAGATACCATAATCACTAACAAAACTGTGAGAGGTTCACCATTCTCAAAAGGTGTAAGGTCCAAATGTATGTGTACAAGCATTTTAACTATAAATGTGCCAACAGGTTTACTGTGAAAAATAGAGTCATCAAAAAAGCAGAGGTGAAAATCAAATCTTCAGTGACAATGTGTTGGTAACCAGACATTGGAAACACATCAGGTCCACAGAAGATTTATAAAAATAAAACAGGAAGTACCATTCCCAATGAGTCTCTTTAGAGTACTGTTAATCATTTGGAAAATGAGAACGAGATTCAGAAAAAAATTGTGAAAAGTGCTTATACAGGAAATATGAGCCACAAAAGTGGCTGGAGCAAAACAAGAGAAGAGTTTTAGATTATGAAAGAAAAAGTTCAAGACAGTATTAAGTACATATGTTTGGATATACCTCTCAACTACAAAGTAATTTACAATAACAAGACTGAGTTTAAGCTGGCTGAAAAATGTCATGTGACAATTTCACTGAAGGAATTGTTTCTGCACAGTAGAATACAATAAAACTGATTCTGCCAGGCCCAGTTTAATGCTGTTATGTGCCCTCAAGGCACCATTTATACTCCAATAAAAGGAATTTCTGCATTGAAAATTATTATGTCCTTAAATCACAAAAATTCCCTGAATTTTGTACTTGCAAAACTACAAAATGACTAATTCAAGACTCCTCCACAGAACATTTAGCAGTAAGTATTTTTCTCTCTCATCCCAAAGATGTGTGGCTGGATTGGGATTTTTTTTTTAGGATCTTTGTCAAGTAAAGGGCTTTGAGGTAGTGAATGATCTTTTATCAAAACAAAAGAGGACTCTTTAATGAGTGACTCTTTAGCTCTATTCTAAATGTTGTGGCCCATTCCAGATCAGTCAACTTCTTCATCAGCTTTAAAAGAAATTTCAAATAGGGTAAATCCCAGATTCTGCCAAAACTCCTTTTGTTTGTTTATTTTTTCTTATTTTGACTTGCCAAGGGTTTGTGTTTGACTTGTTGCCATGAATAAAACTATTCCTCTTTCAACAATGGGCTCTTTGGGAATGGTGTGGGAAAGCTAATCCCATTACACAGTTCCGAAGTTCCCACTCAGTGGTGACCCAGGACAGGCAGCTTATCAGGCACTTAGCAGAGCTGTCAGCTGGTCAGCTCAAGTGGGATATTCTTCTTTGTGAAGTGAAGCAGACCAGCAGGAGCAGTAGTAGAGGTTTGTTTGTTTGTTTTAAGTAAATAGAACAACAGGGAACTTCTACATCCTTGACCTGAAAGTCATGTTCTGTAAATAGAAGACATTAATGGTAGAACATAGAGCAGAGTCATTAACACATTGGTCAGATGTGTTAATTAATATATAATCCATAGATGAGAGGAGTGTCCCCCAGCTGCTTTCTCTCATGACATTTCCTGTGGCTCTCTTTCCAATAGTTCAGACTATTCAAGTCCTTTCCTAGGTGTCTCTTTAACAGAATAGTTTTCCTTCAAGGGAAGTTGTTTTCAGATCCAATGATGCCATCATAATTTTGCTCCGAGTGGTGGGCATCTTGTGATACCTCTAGCTACGTGGCCAAGGTCTCCTGATATTGAAGGAAAGATACCCGGAGAACAAGTTCTCTTTTTCAGCTAAGGTGGAAACAGTGGCAGTGCTGCCTGAGGACAGAACCTTGCTTCACAGTAAGGAGGTGATAACTTGCTGAGGAGGGAGAAGATTATCCACAGAAACATTAAAGAATGCATGGAAAAACATGTAAGAGTATCTTGGTTTTGGGGAGAGCAAGATTAATACAGAAGAGAAACATGTGTGTTTTTTTAGTGTAACTGTGCCTTTGACTTATGAAGCCATATCTGTATGAAGGGGAGGCTGCATCTGGCTTGCAAGCACTACTGTTTTCCAGAAGCCCAAGCAATGCAGACTGAAATAGAATAAAGTGCTAGATTGAGCCTAACTCCAGTCTTATTAGTGGTGGTGTCTTAACTGAGTGTCCTAATTCTTCAATTAAAGCAAAATATTGTCTGGTTGTGGCTAGAAAATACCACAGTATATCAGAACTCAGAAAAATTTGGATTCTGGTTAGGGTGCAGCTTGTGGGAATCTTTTTGTGTGCAGTTCTTGCCATTATTTTCCTGATACTCTCAGTATTTCTTTTTAACTCAATGTAAGTATAGTGCTCATATTCAAGAGACATAAACTAAACTCTGCTCATAAGAGTTTTGAATGGCCTAGTGATAACAGCCTAACCAGAAAGTATAGTAGTTTAAAGTGTCATTTAGAGAATGTCCCTCTTAAATTCTTCTTTAAGAGTCAGTACTTTATTTATTTTTTTAAAATGTCCTTTACTCAGGGCAGCTCCCATTCCCTAATGTACTTCTCAAGATGAGCCAGTCTTGAAAGCTACAAGGTGTCATCAGTTCCCAGTGCCAGTGAAGACACTGAGGGAGCTCAGTGATTCTGCAGACCAAGGACTCTACAAGGAATTGTCCTTCAGCTATAGTTTGGCATTTGTTTGTTTTCATAGATTTTTAATCAATGGCATGGCATTCCATGATTCTGACTTTCCGAGGATTTTTTCTGGTTTTTTGTTTGTGTGTTTTACTTTGTGGGTTTTTGGTGGTTTTGTTTTGTTTGTTTTGTTCTGTTTTTGTTTGCTTGTTTTTGTTGTTGTTGTTGTGTAAATATTTAGACCACATAGTATAAAATGCTAACAAAATGAAGCTGTCTTAAGAGCACTGGGGTGTGCCACCTAATACTTGCTGACAGAAATAAGGATGCTGAAGTAGATAAATATGATCTGTGTTTTAGTTTTGCAATTTTTTTTTAATTGCCTGTTACTTCATTGCCCAAGGTCAGTCTTGTCAGACAAGCGGACCAACAGTTCTCTAGAGTAACATAAAACCATTAAGTTTCTCTTTGATCTTGCACCTTCTTTAGAACCTTTTAATCAATTAACCATGAAGCTACTCAGCTTGTCTTATTTCCTGCACATAAAACTACTCTGGTCGAGCTGACACATTACTACATTATAGATCAAAGATTGAAGGAAAGTTCACATCCAACCAGGATAATTATGTGGAATTTTTCTGAATCCATTATATATACATTTTTGCGCCTCAAATGGATGAAAAACAGCATTTTGATCTAGAATGAATGAAAGGATTTATGTGTATTTTAAAGACTGGCTAAATGGGTTTGTGCATGATTGACCCTACACAAGGTGTGGATAGATTTCATGGCAATGTTGCTGAGCCTCAACTGTCCATCTGTCCTTTGAAAATGACCACTATCGATAATAATAGGAAACATGACCCATTGTAACATAAGCACTGATCTCTTGCTTAGGATACCTTTAAATAAAAAAGCCATTTTAAATGATGAATGTATTGTAATGTGATACAGATTGAAATCGTCTTAGCTCAGGGCTAAAATTTTGATAACGGAAAGAGTTGTGGGTGTAGACTTGGGTAGGGCCACAGTTCTGTGATCTTATTGGATTCATGAAATGCTTTTTTTTTAATCAAGAATCAGGAATCAGGAATACCTTCAGTATTATGTTTTTAAAGATTTTTGACTGTTTATCCTTTTATTTTCTAGTTATATGGGAATGAAGGTGTGTCAAAATAAATATTCCATTCCTTCTGGCCAAATACTGGAATACACAAACAACTTCAATCAGCTCTTCATTCGATCTTCTCCCTTAAGTGGGACAGAGTGTTACCCACACTGGTCCAGAGGAGCAAAGCATCTGCTCATTCAGATTTTGCTTAAGGCATATTTTGCACAGCTGTTTCTTATGGGACTGGTTTGTTCCCTTCTGCTTTCTAGTGCCAAAAGCAAAGATGGCCTGGCCCAGATAAGAGCGTCACCTGGTGCAGGTACAGTGGTAACAGGTAGAAATACCAAGAGCCAGCACAATTTCTAAACAAAAATACAGCCCAGTAAAGAAGCATTTTTGAAAGAATCCATGTTATGAAATAAAGATTTAGGATATTCTTCACAGATATCACCTCATTCCCTGAAGATATATCTTGAATTTGGACTCGCTAGACATAGATAGGAAATAGGAATCCTTAGAGGTTCTATAACTCACATTCTTTTCAGTGCTAAGTTTAAGCCACACTCTCTTTGCAAATCCCTATTGATTTTTCTGAATGTCACACTTCCCTTAGCTAAACAGATCCCTGCTGGTATTTGTCTTCTTCCTTTTAAGTGGAATTAAAAGAGAATGAAGAAGTTTATGGATAGCATGGATAAAGTGCTCTTTGATAGATGTACTTCTTGTCTTCTGAACAAAGATGAGTACATTCAGCTCTTAGAACTAAGGAGGAAATATTTTCCCCAATCTCCTTCTGTATAAATCTCTCATTTAAGTCTAAATGGAAATTTACCAGAAAAAGGAAGGGTATTTGTGAAGATTACTTTTACATTTACCACTGCAGTATCTTTTTCATGCTGAGTCCAGGGTACAGTGGGGTGCTTTCCTTCTGGGATTTGAAAAGATACAAAAATCCAAAAGGAGTCAGTAGGAGGTTACACTTGATTTTGAGTGTAAAGCAGGCCAAACTTTAGGTTCTTTGTTTGTTTTGTTTCTACCTCCAGCTATAAATCATCCCAGATTCATCAAACTGTTTGCAAAGCTAATCCAAGCTGGACCAAGTTACAGACTGGACCAAGATGTAGGTTTATAGTAATGCCTGAAAACAGGAAAGACTTTACATCAGAAAGGAAAAACTATCTGGTTTCATTACAAGTGGCTTCAAGTTTCATTACAAAAGGTTTTACATGGCTTTGATCCTCTAATTTGGCTAAAAACTGAAAAAAAATAAAAAGAGAAGTGATCTTCATGTGCACACAGCTATTTCAGTGCATGCACTGAATTAGATATGCTGTACCCCAGTGAACTACAGTGTGTTCCACACAGTCAAGATGGATTAGGTCAGGCCTCCTCACACCCAGCTACCTTGAATTCTTAGTCATACCTGCTGTTATTCAGAGCTGCTCAGGAAAACCATAAAAGCCTGAATAAGTTCCTATCCTGAAAAATAAACAAAAAAAGTATGTACTTTCTTCCCTTCTATATCCATGTATGTACATACGCACCCACTAAATATTTTACAAGAATCTGTTTTCCATAATGCTTTCTTATGGAGCCACAATTAAGTGAGTCTTTAAGAGAGGGTATTAAAGACATGACTTCAAGAAATGACTTCACTAGAAGCAGTTTTACTACAATAGTACTCAATTTTATTTTTTGGTTACAGACCTCCTGTCTTTCCTTTTTGTGTGCTGTTGCTGAAGAGGAATTGACAATTCTCTTTGTTCCCCTGGAGCTTGGAGCCCAGCAATGAAGAACAACCTCCTTCCCCACAGATCCTCAGCATCAGTTAAATGGGGCAGCAGGGCAGAGCTGAGCAAGAGGGACAAAAATGTTTTCCTAAAGTAACACAAGTGATTTCTCCTTTAGCCAGTAGGCTGCAGGACAGACCGCTGTTCCATATCCAGGTTTGGTGCACTGAAAACTCCTTTTTTTTTAGCAGATAGGAGTTCCAGTGGCTCCAGGCCAGCTAAGTTGGGTTTACAGCTGCTTTGCATCACTGAAACAGCATGAAGCGGCTTGAATCTACAGTGAATCTGGCCCTAGATGTCTTAAATCTTTAATATTGTCTTCTGTCTCATCTAATATGGTTGTTTTCCTGCATTTTACAAGCCTGTGAATTACCATATGAAATTCAAATGAACTGTGATCACTTCTGGTAAAAGAACTCATTCCAAAACAGTCCTTTCATGTCTGCGTGATGTAGGATGACTTGTCTAGCTGGTCACTACTTTCTGGTCTCTAAGTGTCCTTTTGTATGTTTGTCATTTTTGTATTTCTTACCCACAAACAATTGCAGCACTTAATTCCCTTGTGAATTCATTGCCTAAGGTTTGATATAGCCAGAGTTGGGTCCTTTTTTGCATTATTTCCCAGGCACGCATGCCTTACCTGTTTGAATGCTCATTCTTCTCTTAGTAAAAACTCCAAACAAAACAGACCAACTGGGGCATATTTTCTGTTTGTTGTGGTTGCTGAGCAGATTTTCAGTGAATTCTAGATCTCTTTACCCTTCCTTTCAACCTGGTTACACTTGCTTTTTGAAGAGGTATCATTCTCCATGTCACGCACAGACGGAGAGTTTTATTACTTAAATGTTTTGACAGCCACAGTTCCCACTGATTGGTATTAGCACTTTGCCATAACAGTTTAGTAAATAATACTTGATTTTTGAATGCTCAAATGTTAATTAGCTGGAGAGTGTTCTTTCCATCACCAGCATGATATTTTACCCTGACTAAGACACCTCAAGTTATCTTAGGGAAGGCACATGCAGGAAGGTGATTACTGTGACTTTCTGCAAATGGGAAGGAAGAAGTGTTATCTGGGAAGGCTGTGGGAATGGCAGGCACAGTCAGGTCTGGAGTCAAGTGGGTGGGAAAGGGGAAGCAAGTAGTGTCTGGAGTGTCTGGAGCAGGAGAGAATGTGTGAATGCCAATGGCTGCTCTGTGGTTTGTGAGAATGAATGATGAGAACTGTTTTGATCACTTGGGACTTAAAAACCTTTTGCTTCTCACATTTAAGCTGCTTTTCAAAGTTTCTCATTACATTTTTTTGTTAGTCTTTATTTATTTATTTATTTCAATTTAAAGAAATAATTAATCTTTTTCTGCAGAGGAGTATGTGCTGTGCCACTTGATCTTGCTGTGGATATTCTGTGTAGGTTTAAGTGCCTTCTGTGGTCAGTTTTATTAACTATTGACATTGTCTTATGTTTTTACCTTTCTTCTACAAAATAAGCATAAAACTACACAAAAATGGGTGAACGGTTAGGGAAGGAGGTCCACTGAAAAACAAAACAAAACAAAACAAAAACACAAACACAAAAAAAACCCCTAAACAAAACAAAGAAAGAAAAGGAAAGAGAAGAGAGAACACACAAACCTCAAACTCTTTAAACTTGCTCTTTCAAAAGAGCAAGCAACTTCTAAAGCACAGGTCAGAAGGTACTCCTCTTATTGCTGTTACCATAGCAGAAACACATAAATAAAGTTAAATAAATAAAGCTAATCAGAAGCAAAAGGAAAAAACCCAACAAATTTGCAGTAAAACCAGCTCAAGTTAGCCTAGTCTCAGAGGACTTTGAAAGAAAACATACTTCTAAAGATGTTCTGTGAAAGATTTTAGGCACAGCTGCAGGAAAAAAAGGTATCCTTTTCCTCTCTCTGGAAGCATTAAATCTGTTCTGGAAATTAAACAAAGTCAACGAAGTTTCATAGAAACAACAGATTGAAGCCTAGAATGTTAAAAACTATGAGAAAGAAGAAAAATGTCCTGAAGAAAGGCTACTGGATAATTTTAAGGAACTTTAATGTCAAAATAAGCAACCCAGGCACATTAATCCTATCTTTACTTGTCTTTTGTGATATGGAAAGTATCTTAAAAGGAATTTTAAAAAAAGTCAGAGTAGTAGCAGACTAAACCAGATAACAATTCCCCTGGTGTAAGTCTACAAATCCATAAAATAAGTAAGTTTATATCGCTCAAAGGCTGTCAGACTTTTTCACAGGATCTAGTTTTAACATTTTCTGAATTATAAAAGCCATTACAATGTTTTATCTCTGTATCTGGATGTATAATCTTCTCCTTTAAGGCAGCTCTTCTGATCCCTCTACCTATCTTAATGAGTACCTAAAACAGGAACAAAAAAGTCCAAGTCTCAATTTCCTGTATGTAGTATAGGACAGTGAGAGTACTGGGGCTTGATGTGTAGAACTAGAGGAGTTTACCTCTTATTTTGAATGAAACAAAAGGATGGAGTTGTAAAGACCAGAAAACACTACTAAGATCAGCATTCTGAAATAAAGTTGTGGATCTGGGAGGCAGTTTTAAAGCCTGTTCCCAAGGCTGAGCAAAATTCCTGCAAGAATGGGTGTCATGCTGGAGAGTATTTACTGGAACTGTGGATAGCCAGAAATCTTGCAGTTCAGTGAGATGACTGTTTTATCTCAGCTTGACAAATGACATGCAGCTCTGACCGAGTACTTCTTCTTTGCTGGCCATCACCCCTACGGACACTGGCCAGAACAGCAGCAGCAGGAACGTACCCTCCAACTCTGATTTAATCACATGGAGCCCAGGAGACTGGTGAATAGAGCCGTTAACTCTCTGTTTAGTTTGCTTTTCCCATCTGTGTTTTATTAAACCTAGAGCAAGATTTATTCCCTTTTTTTTAACATCGGGATCTGTTGGTGTCCAAGATGATGGTTGATGTTAAGGTATACATACACAGTTTAACCTGGCTGAAGGCCAAAGAGGCCTACAATTTCCAGCCTAGACAATTTATTTACAGAAGGACACTAAATCCCTCTATTCTAAAATATTTTAGAAAGGATGAGCATGACTTCCCATTCTCCCAGGACCACAATACATGGAGAATACAGTGAAAAAGCAGGCTCTCCAGGCATGCAGGCAAACACTTCACTTTTATGGTACTCCTGCCAGCCCCTCCATAGTCACAACTACCAATGACTTTCTGACTTTTACTCCAGGAATCTTAAACAGAATGGAAATACCAGCTCTGTCTATAGACACTTCTAAAAACCAAGAATCCTGAATGGCTCAGCTGGTGAACTGCACTTCATGGGAACTGAAATTATGTGCCAGGCTCTCCACTGTAAGGTGGGATAGCTGAAGCACAGACTTGCATGCCTAATGAGCTACTGCAGGAATAAAACTTGCTTCAAAAGGAGAAGAAAGGAACCAAAAGATTGGATTTTGAATTGCTTTGAAAAGATACTGTTTTCGTCAAATAATAGGGTTAACTCAAGACAGAAATATCAAGAGCGTAGTTGTCAGAACTGTAAAGGGATTTTTTTAAAACACTTTTTTTAAAACTAAAAAACTTTAAAAGTTTCAAGCAGCAACAGATAAAGCTCCAAAAATAGAGCTTCAATACAAACAGGCCCCAAGACTTGACTGTTCTCCAAAACTTCTAGGCATTTTCTTCTTAACAGCGAGCTCCTTTCCAAAACATACCACTCTCATCTCAGTCATCACCTTAGTCACGACATCTTAGTCATCCTCTCATCAAAACTAACATGGTGACAATCCACTTACTCTAGTGCCTTGCTCCCATCTCTGCAAGTACACTTATCAGGTCTGCAAGAGTTGTCATTTCCAAAACCTCTGCATCTTCCTCATTCAAAAATGCCTTCATAACATCATGTAAGTGTTGTATTGTGGCACCTACACAGTGCATCCTCATAATGCAATGATTCTTCAAATACTAAGGCTCATGGTGTACCCTGTGGCAATAAAAAGTATTCTGAAGACAAAATTGGTACTCCAAAATATTTTATAAAATGAATTGTATCTCTCAAAGCTCGTTCATAGCCTTCCATTGGGTTGCTTGGTAGAATAGTGTTTTTTATCCCTCAAATACCCATTTTCCCCAGAAAAGTTAACATAGACTGCAGAATCTGGTTCCATGTGTGATGTCTGCTGTTCTGAACTGACTTCCAGTGTTCACAAAAGAGCAATGCCTCTCGTTAGCTTTATTTAAGAATGGTCTTTTTTCATGCTCTCTCACAATTTTGTCATATGTGAGATGACAGTAAGAGCTGTGCATGAACCAGTAAAAATTAAGCAGTATTCATATGTTTTCCCTTTTTTACAGATTTTAAGAACACTAGCAGAAAATTATGGAATCTCCAAGTTTTATTTTTCTTAGTTTCTAATGAAAGAAGAATTTTAATTATATGCAGTGCTACACTGAAGTGAGAACTTGGCCACTATACTGAGTTGTATCCTTCAGATCCAATGCATTTTATGGATTTTATTCAATACATTAAAAGCAGACTGTATGAGAGTGATTCCTAGAGGAGGTAAGAAGATGCAAGAAAAACCTAATCCCTAAGATCTGTGTTAAAAGCTGCATGACTTATGTTTTTGAATGAAAACCTGTGTCTGGAGTGTTCTGCAGCAAGCTAAATTCTCCACTGTGGTAGTGATACCTAAAAGTGACAGTTCCCTCAGATCCCCATTTCCCTTTTGGGAATACAGGTACAAGGCAGTCTATTATAGCAGTATCACAAGAAATTTGATTTAGGTATTAGAAAGGTGTTAGGGTAACCCATCCCACTGAGGAAGTTATCTCTTGCCATGCACAGTGGCACTTTGTGATGCTTGATGAGGTGAGAAAGGGAGCTAAGGAGAGCTGAATCACCACTTCACCTAGGTTCCTTGTCTTTCTTCAGGGGGGTAGGTGACAAAGGTGGGTTTGGTTTTGGAGTGTTAGCTGGTTTTCTTTTCTTTCTTTCTTGGAATCTTTCTTTTTTGGTATCTTTCTTTCTTGATATCTTTCTGGGTCTCTTTTTGGTTCTCCTTAGAGACCACAAAAGGTGCCTCTCTTGATGACCTCAAGATCACCAGTAGCTTCCAGTATCGCTTGAATACCATTGCAAAGTTCATCTTCCTCTGACACTATGAGGACAGAAAGCAATCCAGACCCAGACACAGGGCGTCTGAGCTACAAAAGATCTTTCCATATCCAAGAATATGTTTAAGGACTGTTAGGCAAAAATGTCTTCTTTCTCCTCAAAACTATCACTATTTAGAGCAGAATTTTTAGCAGTCACAGAAACTGCAAAGAAGTCCTTATACCAAAGGCTGTTTCAGTGAATATTTAGACCAAAAACTAAAGTAGACTACTTAAAATAAACACAGAATTATTCATAAAAGACATATTAGAGAAGATAAATATGGCTAAGTATCATCTCATCCAATTGCTTAAAATACTTAGACAAATATTAGTAAAAATGAATCCCTCTAAATAATCAAATTACTTGCTAGAACAACTGTCAAATTGCTATTTTTATAACCACTAAAGTATTAGGATTGACTCAGTTTGCCTTTTGCTGCAGCGTACTTTATTTATAAGTATTTTTCTTAGTTTTGGTAAAAATTAATCTGAATTCATAATGCACAGACATTTTCAGATGTCATTGCCTCCAGGTGTAATAATCCCAAGTCAATTCCTTCTTCAGATTTTCAGCAAGGAATACACTAGATTTAGGGTTGAGTTTTATTCTGTTTTTTACCAAATATTCTTTGCAACAGATGTTTAATTAAAGGCTGCTAGACAATTTAAACTTCTCAGAAGAATACAAATAAAAGCTGTTAATGAAGTAAATATCTGTTTAATTTACAAACATCAGTAGCATTACTGATATCAGTCCAAATATGACAAAGCACACTGCATGACACATGTACATCTAACTTTTTTGTAAAAAAAATAATAAAATAAAATTGAAAAAACATCTGCATTTTTACAGGGTACCCTGGGTTTTACTGGAAGAAGAACACAACCCACTATTGATTACCAGTTCTACATTATAATTTAGCAGCAACATGTTAACATGGGGAACATTAGGGCAGTAAAGTAGTTTTATTATTTGGGGAAAATCACAGTTTTTGATAGCACAGCCTTTTTTTCTTTTTTATAAAAAACGTAAAGAGCTCCATGGGAAAATTAATTTATAAAGATCTATCTTCTAATGTAATTTTCTACACGCCATCTTATTTTCTGTAAGTACTGTATATAGGGAAAATTATCTTCTCTACAATTGCCATTTAGTGTAAAGACATTTTCTGTTACATATTACAGGTTCTTGGAAGGTGTCCTGAATATCTTCTATATGTGAGACAGCAAATTGTCACCACTTTCTATCTGACACCAAGTGGTCAGATTCTAAGGAAAAGTAAAGGGGAATGGAAAGGAAAAAACAGACTGAAAACATTTACCCCAAGACGACATGCTAAGTTAGTCCTATTGCAAAAAATCCTGATTTTTTAAGTCCTTTAAAAAAAATTACAAAAATACTGGGACAAATATAAATTAATATATATTAAAGCATTGAAAAACAGTAAAAGGGATG
Organism: Anthoscopus minutus; assembly: GCA_013399455.1. NCBI lineage: Eukaryota > Metazoa > Chordata > Aves > Passeriformes > Paridae > Anthoscopus > Anthoscopus minutus. The sequence continues at coordinate 19,739 of VWYI01025332.1, read as the reverse complement.
GCCTAAAAGGGTTAAGTACAATGTACTTTGATACAATAAATATTTCTCAATGAAACCCAATACTGTATAGAGTTGTTTAGAACTCATAGAAACAGAAATCCATATTATTACTAATTTGTCCATCAATAATCTATTTTATCATCCCCAGAACATTTATATTACAAAAAATTAATACTGTAAAAGGGAAGATAAACACTTTTTTATGCTTCTTTTGCTAACATGCTGACATAAAAGTACACATCATCAGGAGATTTCAGGATTATAGTATATTCTTGTATCTCCCATTTCCCATTCATTAAATGAGACCCCATCTTCTCAAGATGCTTAGTAATTCCAAGGACAAAATGTGTTTCAAACAATTGTTATTTCTCTATAATCTGATTCTTTTTGCTCATAAAGCTTCCTCATCCATAGGCAAGTGATTGGTATGGTCTGTCAAGACAATAAAATAGACTGATACAAAAGTGATAAAACAAACTTCATGTTCTGGTCAGCATTTCATCTCTGAGCTGTTAGGCTGGAAGTCACATGTGTATAGTGTCAGTGTATCTTCAGCATGTTATAAAGAAGAATCCATGTTAAAAGCAGTTAAAGTTTCCCATCTCTGATGCAATGTTACCAGGTCTTTTTTTTTTTTTCTTCAAAGCTCCTCTTGGGTATGAGAAGTCTCAGTTCAAGCACTTGAATCTTTTTTTCAATGAAGAAAAAGTCTTTATTCTCATAATAAAAATAAGTCTGTTCTGTATTTTACAATATATTTCAAATATTTCCACTATGAAGCATTAATTAGTCCGACACGGTCAATAAGTATACAACATTTTCAAAAGACAAGTGTGACAGGGACACTTAGGAGGGACAATTTGTACAGCCACACTTCACCACCTTTTCAACCTCGTCCACAAAGGAGGACCCGTCAGTGCATTCGAAGGAGTATTTCCGCCTCTTGCTCCGGAGCGGCGCACAGCAGTGCCCGGCTGAGCACCCGCCTCTGCATTCTAGTCTCGATACCTTCTTGGTCGTCTGGCACGCAGCATACCCTTGCTGCTTTTGGTAGTAATCTCGGACTCGTTCCCCTCGACAAGAGATTTCTGTAGGAAACAACGTTTAAAATAAGAGATACGATTTTGAGGCACGGGTCAAAGAAGGTGTAACACAGGGAGATGCTGTGTTACCGGTTGTAGTTGGGGTTGGTATTTTAAGGTTTGACTGAGACTGTGTATTGGAAACTTGTGGTTCTACCAAACGTAATTTGATTAATGCTGGGTTTCATTCCCTATACCTCCTATTTTCAGTAAAGCTTATATTATGTATATGTAAACCATAAATACAAAGCTATTACAATGACAAGAAAATTGGAAGCTTAAATCTTTTCCTCTTTTATAAAAATACACATCTTCTGTTGCTACATTGCTTGCAGCTGGTTCTGTTTACCATAAGGAAATGTTCCAGAGAGCATGCAATTTAATTTATTAGACCTAGAGTTTAATATTATTCAAACTCTTATTTAATATAAGTTACATTCCGCTAACTTCATAAATTACTGAGGTATAAAGGCATCTAAAAATGAGACATCTGTTAAAAGTTCTACAACCATATTCTTCTATTCACATCTATGTACAATACAAAATAAATGCCATCTGGGGTAAAGGAAAAAGAGGGAGAGGGAGAGCTTTGATAGAGAAAGGAAAAAGAAAAAGGTAGGGGGAAAAGTCATCCTGTTTTCATCCATCTCACCTGCATAATTCGCTGTGATAAATCAGTTGAAGCTGAGAGGTCAAAAGTAGAGTTTGTGATAAAACTAGGAGCAGAATCATTGGATTTGGCTTCTCAGTTGCAGAAGGTAGAGAAACAATAAATACAGAAAGATACAGCAGGTAAAAGGTAACAGTTAAATATAGTAAAAATGTGTTTCTGAATAAAGGCAAAAAAAAAAGAAATGTTTTCACAGAAAAACATTTGATGAAAAAATCCTCAAAATGTAAACAAATTCATGGGAAAGGCTTGATTTTTCTCTCATCAAGATAAATTCTTATGGTAGAAAAAAAAGCAACAAATGTGTGCATTGTGGAAAAAAAAAAAGATTGGTCATGTTTTTGGCTGTTCATGTGCTTGGCTGTTCATGTATTACAAAAAAGCCTATTTTCTAAGACCACAACAACATCAATGAATTTTTTTTTACCTTTATCACAACTGTCCCCCGTGTATCCGCTGCCGCATTCGCAATATGGTTTCCCAAGTCCTGAAAGCCTACATTTGCCATGTTTACACCTGATGGATTGGCAGGGGTTAAACAGCATTTCCTCTTCATCACAGAGGACTCCCCCATGTCCCTGCAGGCATTTACAACTGTATGAAAATGCATTGATCGGCAAGCAGGTACCATGCACACATCTACAGGGGAAACAAGCCCAAGAGAATAAAAATAAATTATTCATCAAAGTTCAGGCTAAGCAACATTAACTACAAATACTTTGGACTGTGCTCAGAAGAAATTGCTTTTGTTTCTAATGGACTTTTCCAGTGAGATGCAGTGAAGTGGTTTATAATTGGTATGCAGGTTTACACAAAACAAGCTGCAGTATAGAACTCCCTCTCACCAGAATATAGCCACTGTAGATGTGTTATGGAAAAATTTTACAGACCACAGTCATTAAAAACAACATTTCCTGTCCACCTAAATTTTCAGCATGCTTTTGAAAAGAACATAACAAAATCAAACCAAAATTAAAAGAAACTCACCTGAAATTCTGGTTCGTGTATCATTTAAAAGAAACTCCATATTGTCACTCATGGAATATGAGGCTTCCAGCACAAAGACAGATCAGGCACTTCCTAAGACCAACTATTCTGACTCAACCAATGGTAGTTTCAAGCTTTGCCTTCAAATACATTAGTCTGTATTGCCAACTGCAAGTAGCAGGGTCCTTTAATGTCTGAGGCAGGTAAGTGCTTCATACCTGCAAGGCAACAGCACTCACCCAAAATTCATACAAAATCTCACACTAGATGAGGCTGTGCATTATCAAGTCTCACCTAAAGTGATTAAAGCAGCTAATTTCCCAGTTGAGCTTCAATGAACATTTGTGGCAGGCTTAAATCTTGTTGTTAAGACAAAAAAGATTGTGAGTTAATCTGCATCTGCAAACTTTTGATGTACAGTAGTTTGGGAACACACAGCTGGTCTTATAGCTCTTTGAGAGAGAGGTAGTGTTTCCCAAAAGGAGGAGGCTTAATTACCTGTTCCTAGCTGTAAGCTGAACATAAGGGGATTTAATCTTCTGAAGCCATCACCAGTGACTTGCAATAAAATTACTTCCCTTTCCTCATTTGGCAGCACAGGATCAATAACTTCCTTCCAAAAATAGTATTCTCTTTAACTCTTGTATCCACAGAAAAAATTTCTATCTACATACTGTTTCCTAGGGAGATCACAGTGAAAATTACTCAGTGGGGAGGAATGCAATCCTGACATACAAGCCACCCTTCCTGATGTTTCTGCTCTCTAATGTTTTTCCTCTCTATAGTATATGACTCTTGAACTCACAACTTCATTAGTATGACAGCCACTTATAGAAATTAAAAAATTGAGATAAAAACAATCGCATTTGATCTAAAAGAAAATCATTTGTTTCAATTTGAAGATAGCAAAAATTCATCTAAAATTGCATATTGTCTTATCAGAATTCTATTAAGAGCAACATCTCATTTTGATATTTTTAAGATAACATAACCACTTTGGAATTAAAATCTGCAAATATAAAGCTAATAGGTTAATAGGTTAGGCACCTCCAACTTCGCTATTAGCTTGCATTTTGAAGCAACCACATTCTCTACAAAAATTAAAAATTGTTCCTGTGGTTGAAGTTTGATATGCCAAGACTGTTATTAAGCAATTCAAAATGGAAGGCTTAGTATTACAGGGCAGATAGCTTTTGTTTAGTTTTTATTATGTTCATCATTTGATCTTTTCACCATTTATAAAACATCCACTTTTAAGACATCTGATCTACAAAGTTACTCAGGTAGCACTGACATCCTGTCATACTCTATATAGGCTTTAGATATCAAAGCAATCTGTGTCAAGATCTTTGGTAAAATTTTGCTTTGACTTAGAAGATGATTAGATTTTAGCTAATGCCAGCTCTCCTACTTTTGTTTCCACCTGCTCTTTGAAGCTCTAAATTTCATCTTCAGACTGTACTGAAAGGAACATCAAGTTAAGTGCAAACTCTTGGGCACAGTTTCATCTCATCTAATTTTAGGTACCTGTGTCAGGCACTCAAGCTAGATGTATAATTGCTATAAGCTCCAGACACAGTCAGTCATTGGGAGAAATGAGCTTATCTAGAGGATGATTAGACAACCTGAGGTCTTATTTATTCTTTTGAAATGTGCTTATTCTTTTACTGACTAGAGAACACCTAGATCTAGGCAAAGTAAGTGTATCTTAAGCCTTTCCATGATGTGCAGGGATCTCTAAAAGATCACCTACATTTTTGAAATCACTAACATTTTTTACATTTTGAGATCACAGTGAAAATTCTGTTGCTCAGATAAAGCAGAATGTCAAACTGTATTAGATGGATGAAATGCATATATTCAATAGACAGTTTAGGGGTTAATCAAGAAATATAGAAGTAAAATCCCTAGGAAGTGAAGAACAATGAAGCCCTCCTCCACTCCAAATAAAAAAATTTGGTTTGGCTTTCTTTCTCTCTATAAAGCTCACAGCTGAATACAGCTGTATACAGCTGAAAAAATGCAAAACTTTAAAGAACAAAATATTAGCACTGTGCTCCCGTCTGTCTTTGATACAGCCTGCATCTGACACTGATAACTTTGTTATTTGCTGCAAAAAAGCACTCAGTTTGTGTGTGAATGCGCACAGTTATAAGAACCAATGAAGAATCTAATATTTCAAGGTCATTTTGAGGAAGTTCTCTGGCTTTTCTGACAGTAGTACTTGTGGGTACAGTCTGATGTTATTTTTTAATCCTGAAGTATTGAAATATAAAGTCATATTTGCATTTTTTAACCTGCTGTGACTACCTTTCTTTAAAGTTACTGTAAAAGAGGACAGCCTAAGAAAAAGACCAACAAAAAATGAAATGCTATAATGACCTTTCACAACCTGACTGCTCTAGATCTGGGAAGATTTCAAAACTTAAAGATAGTGAAAAAGTCTAAAACCAATATAAAGAATACTGTGTTGCAAAGTGTGTTAAATACTGTATAAAACTTTAAAGGGTCTGCACACACTATGTGAAAAGAAGATTTAAAGATCATTTTATATGGGAGTTGAAAATCATCTTATTAGAATATTTTAGCAAACTTAGGGCACTGGTCCTTAAAAGTCAAAAATTGTATAGGCGTTGAAAAAGCAGCAGCCAAAAAAAAAATAAAAAGATGTTTGCCAAACCGTGATAAGGACAATGATAAGGACAAACAGAATGACATCTTGTTTTCCAAAATCAATAAATACAGAATAACTTTGAACTTCTGAAGTTTCTGATCATCTTGTGCTGGAAGTCCATGAACCCAAACTGGATCTGCCTCTACAGTAAATTTTAAAGATAAATATGCATAGATATCAATACTATCATGTACACAATTATACATATCTTTTTCTATCTGCACACATTTATATACAAGAACCTTTCTACAGACATATATAAATATCTAAACTAAAATTTTGTGCTCATATCAGTAAATAGAATTAACATACTCAGACTGAAACAGAAGTTCACCATAAAAACTGAAATCTGTGTTTCTGCTAAAACCTGGGGTACTCTGAAAATATAAAATATTAGCTATTTTATAATTTGTATAGTTTTTCAAAAACACAGTATAAAACACTATTTATTATTTTTATTATCATTATTATTATTGTTATTATTATAATTATTATTACCACCTCATTCTTTACAACCTAAAATAAGCAAATAGAGTTTTTTTCCATTTGCAACTTCTTCAAAATTATTTTTGTGCCAAGGGTCATACCGACAGTTGCCTTAGTGCATCTCATTACAAAAGAAGCCCAGACATTAGTATGTAAAAGCACCTCCCAGGCTTTAAGCAGAACCTCAGTGAGATATGTGAATCTGCTCCCCTAAACTGGGGACTTTCCCTCATTAGGTTTAAGGAAAGAATACATACTATAACCTGGACGCTGTTTTCACTTTTACGTGCCCAGGTTATGCTGCTTCTTGCAAGTGTGAACTTTTATGAAAAAAATACACATAACAGGAGACTTATATGCATATTGCACTACTGCTTTTTCTTGAGGAAGGACATACTTATTTCCAAGACATGGGTCATTAGCTTGTTGATCACAGAGCGGTCCGGTCCATCCTCCTTCGCACTCACAGGAGAAGCCTGACTGGCTGGTAGCGTGGCATGTGCCATGCACACAAACTTTCTTATGACAAGGCTCACAACCTGGCAGAATTCCCACTTGCAGTGGCACATTTCTGAAGTCCTGGAGCTCACTGTTGATATATAGATTACGGATGCAACCATGGAAGCTAGTGCCGTTCTGCCCTGGCGACTGGCGTAAAGCTGCAATGTTATTTTTCACGGGCATGCCTAGGAAATTAATAATAGCAAATAATCAGTGTAATAATCTCACAATTTTCTATACCATTTTCTCTATTTTTAAAACACTTTTAAAGACATGCTTCTTCTAAATTAATTATTCTTAGCTATTCAGACTAGAATAATGAGGAATAATCTAGTTTTTGGAAAGTGTCCTGGTTTTCAAGCATGTGTGTAAACCATCTCCAAAAAGGTAAGTCAAGTTACACTTGAGAACTGAATGTAAGAGTTCATCAGAAAGGAAGCTCAGAGCTGTGAGAAGGTCAGCTTTGCCTGGTTTTGATCTAGTGCATTTAAGTCCAGGATAGCACACAGTTTCTGAATCCCAGAAAAACAAAGGTTGTTGAAATGTAGCACCTGATATGTTATTTTTTGTAAGCTAAGCTACTCAAATCCAGAAGAATTTAGTAGCACCAGCTCATTAAAATGGAGCTAGCATATACGTCTCAAATGTGAAATTTTGCTACGGAAAATTTCTTGGATAGGATAGTTTAACAGGCTGAGGTTCAAAAACCAAAACTACTTCTGTTTAGCATGTCTCAAAATCATATGAAAAAATAAAACTGAAAGCCATTCGTAGTTTCCTATTAGTCTAAAACAGTCAATAATAACAAAAATTCAACATCAAACTAGTTATGTGTATAGACTTTTAGATAATGCAAATGTCCCCAATGTTGACCATTTTCAGAGTAATTCCTCTCTTACAGTCTATAGTTACATGGTTAATTAGAGCAGTAGGTGTATGTGATGCACTTATCCCGTTACAAATATTTGAGAGTAAATTCAGAAAGAACATTACCATCAAACTTTTTCTTGTAAACATGAAGTTTCTTCTGCTTCTACCCCCTGCTTTTTGTTTTCTTTTAACTTATTGCCAACAGATTAGCCTATAGTAGATAGTCCTTATGATACTGCTTTCCAATAATGAGTACACAAATGCCTAAATAAGTCCCGAGACTCACAAGTAAAGGAAATCAAAGTGCACTGAGCGTTAAAAAGGATCTGTTTATCTGAAAATAAACATTCTTATTAGTTGCATAGGTTTATTCCTAGGAAAAAATCAACAATTTTCATTCTGGTACTTAGATAATGCCAAGAAAGCAGCAATGTTCTGTAACAATTGTTACAGAATATATGTTCTGTATACAATATGTTCTATTGCTCCTAAACCATGTAAACTGATACTTCAAATAATTTTGTATATTACTCTGAACAGTTAAGAGACATGAAGAAATACTGTGCAAGTATAAGTATGCCTGCCTTTCATTTAGAGGTTATTTCATTTGTGCTAGGTTTCAGTGATTACAGAAATGAGCAATATTGTATCCATACCGTTGAAGAACATAATCTTCTTTGACCTTATCAATTAAGTATATTGGGTTTTATGTGGCCAGGCTTTGGGTAGTGGCGGGGGCTACAGGCGTGGTAGTGGGGAGGCTACAGGGGTGGCTTCTCTGAGAAGCTGCCAGAAGTGTCCACCACGTCCAGCTGGCTCCAGGATGGACCTGTCAAGTCTGCTTAGGCCAAGCCAGTCAGTGATAGCAGCAACAGCTATATAATAACATACCTATAAAGTGAAAAAAAGCCAAAAGAGTGATCACATGCAGATGTGATCAGAGGAGTGAGAATGTATGAGGAATAGTTCTGTAGACATTGAGGTCAGTGAAGCAGGAGGAGAAGGAGGTGCTCTATGCTCTGGAGCTGAGATTCCCATGCAGCCACAGTGAGGCAGCTATGCCCCTGCAACCCATGGACGTTCACAAGGGAGCAGAGATCCACCTGCAGCCAAGGAGGACCCAAGCTGGAGCAGGTCGATGCTTGAGGGAAGACTGTGACCCAATGGGAAGCCTGTGCTGGAGCAGGCACCTGGCAGGACCTGTGGAGAGAGGAGCCCCCACTGGAATAGGTTTTCCTTGGACTTGTGACCCTGTGGGAGATCCATGCTGGAGCAGCCTGGTCCTGAAGAACTGTGCCCCATGGGAAAAAAGGGACCCATGCAGGAGCAGTTTGTGGAGAACTGTCTCTCACTGGAGGGACTCCACACTGGAAGAGGGGAAAGACTCCTTTCTCTGAGGAGGCAGAAATGGCAGAAACGACGTGACAAAATGGCCATAATCCACATTCCTTGTCACTTGCATTGCTTGCAGGAAGGAGATAGAGAATTAGGGGGGAAAAAAATTAAGCCTGAGAAGGAGGGAAAGGTGGAGAGAAGGTGTCTTTAACCTCTCTTTATCCTACTGTGATTTGGACTGGTAATACATTAAATTAATTTATTCAAGTTGAGTCTGTTTTGCCACATCAGTAATTGGTGAGGGATCTCTCCCTGTCTGCATTTCAACCTGTGAGCATTCATTGTACTTTCTCTCCCCTGTCCAGTTGAGGAGAGGGGTGATAGAGCGGCTCTAGTGGGCGGGCTCCTGGCACCCAGCCAGGGTCAAACTGTAAAATAGGCTTTGAACTATTCTATTAAAAGACTCAGACTTTAAACAACCAGGAGTTTCCATTTCCTCACATCTACTTGCCATATTCTCAAACTAGGAACAGGGCAGGGTCATCAAGGCCCCTTTATCCTGTTGTCTTCCTTGAAAGCCACACTCAGCTAATGTTCATAGAAAATGCTTGAAGTGCCTCAGCAGAATAGATGCACTGAACTTGCTCTCTGTAAAAATAAAAGGTGTATAAAACTAAGCATACCAATGCAATGCTAAACTAGATGTTATACTTGAAAGTGTCAGGAAACTTAGATGTGATTTCTGGGAACCATATGAGCATGCATGTATGACACCAGACAATAGGTGTATATCAGACATGATTCAAAAGTTTTTTGTCTGTATTCTCTAATAAGGGAGACATTTGGAAACACAGCACAAACATATGCACAAGCTTTCAGCCTATACACTTTTGCTTCTTCTAGCAAGATACCAAATGTCAGAAGGCCAAAGTGTGTGTGTAAAACCTGCTTATATTCTTTAGCAATATTTCTTAGACAATTTTTATATAAAGATTCTTTACCAGTAAGGAAAGAACTGACAATACAGACAAACATTTCAGATCTGGTTTTGGCAAGGTGAGAGTGTTTCCTACCCACTTTTAAGCTTTTGGACACTGAACCTGACTACAGGTAAATTACTGTTCAAGGAGGCACATGGTAGGAATCTATCTTAAATAACAGTCACAGAGTAAAACTGTCGAAACAAGTATCTAATTCCAGAAGCTGCCAGAACAGAGCAGGCACAAATGAGAAGCAGCTGACACTCTACCTGTCTCAAAAATAGGGATATCCATGAAAGAAGGTGCCACTCTCAGCTAGTAAAATATGCTCTAATTTTTGAGAGAAGAATGTGAAGTATCAGTGATGCCTGTGACTCCTTTGAAGAACTTTTGAGAAGAAACAGATTGTCCCTTGAGAATTCTTACAAAAGCCATGCACTTTCAATATGATTTACTGAAATTTGTTACAGAAAGACTGAAAAATAACACGCACGTGTATCCTGACCACACAAAAAAACCTTGGAAAAGGCAAAAAAATTTCCAAAAGGTATAAATCAATTAGCTCACTTTTGGTAAAAAAAAAAGTTAAATTACCTCTTTTAAATCAAGATAAATATTGTGACCGAAGAGTAACATTATAAAAAAAAAAAAGAAGGGAGAAGGCAGGGAGAGAAGGAATGAGAGAATGAGAGCACACACTGTACAAGTGGCTGCTGTCAAGTCTGAATTTCAGCCTGCCAGCTGAGGTGATGCTTATCAGAAATGCCATTTTAGCAGGAAAGTGGTAAGAGTAAGTGTAAGCTACATGATGATTTAGGTGTCAAACTAAGAGTTTGGCAAAGATAAAAATACTGCATAAAAACCTAGTGAGAATTTATGTTCTTAACTGATGAAAATGTGTAATCAAATTCTCTAAAAAAATCTGGATATAGTTGGATAAGAAAAAAATTATGAAAAAAAGATGGGTAAAATAAAGATACAAGAGTGAAAATTACCTGTCTTGAGAATCATAAACAGATAAATATAAAAAAGAGGAAAGATTAAGAGCTGAATAACAACCTTCTGGTTTTTTTTTCCTTTATATTGTTACAATGTGCTTCTATGATTGGTTTTCATTTTTTTTTGGATCAACATTTTCTATGACAGCAGAAATAACTGTCTGTTTGGAACCTGAATGTGAAGAACTATAACAGAATAAACACGGGACCTCCCTAAGGAACACGCACTAGAATGCAAAAGACTTCTGCTCCTAGGTATCAAACCACTAAGAGAAAAGATTATTTCCAAAAGTTGCTCTTGTGATACACGAAGATGACAATGCAGATTAGTAGGATTCTCCTAATGGAGGTGCAGATCTGCAGGGTAAGAAGCAAGGAAGAGAACCATATGTCACAAATCAACATTGCAATGGTAAGAATGTGCCCAGAATAAATGTTTACAGTTGGCAGTCTGGCCTCATTTCATCAAAAGGTGCTTATAACAGACTGGAGGATTATTGTTCTGCACTGTTCAGCTTTCAAGTAGTGTGATTCACCTCAGCAGTAATGAAACAAACTGATGTGGATGATACAAGTAAGCAAGCACACAGTGTCTTATCAGAGTCTAGGGCCCCTTCTTCCAAATGTGGCACAGGACACTAAGTAAACAGAAGTGATACACAGGAAAAAATGCAATGTGCTTCTACAGGGCAATCCTCGTTTGAAGGCATCATTACATCATACAAATGTACTACTGATGGCATAATTTTTGCAAGGAGGCAAGATGCTTAAGACTAAAAGGCTATTCTCAGACATAAAAAAATTAAGCAAAATAAAAAAGAAAGTATGTGTTTTTTTAACAGAAAGAACAGATCAGAAGGAAACTCCTTACATGCCTCTTGTAAGCATATAAGGTTAAACTAAGTAGAACATGAAAATCTCTAGCATTTTAAAAGTATTTAAAAACTGAATCTCTGATCATTGAGAGCTTAGATTTGTTACTAAGTAAGGACACACTAAGGGTTGCCTGAATTTTCTTTTATCTAGATTGCACAGGCCCATCAGAAATCCAACAGGCACTGCTAGTTAAAACAATGTATTTGAACTCACAGTTCTACAGAGAAAATGGCATCAAATGATCAAAATTTTTCAAATACTTCAGCTGCTCTAAAACTTTCCTGAGAAAGTTCTCAAGTTAAACAAACAATTAAACAAATAAATTTTTTTTTCTCAAAACAAACAAAACCCAAGCCCTGATATATATGGTGAGGCAACTGTCTGGGCACATTCTTACCTAGTGTCCTAACTTCTATCAGCCCTAAGCAATAAGATCTCCAGACATAAATGATACTTCATGGCTTTATACACTGCTGTCATTTCCTGCAGATATCACTACAGGAAAATGTGAATGTAAAATGAGCGAAACAGAATGCTACCATTCTACACTTTCTGAATAGGCATTACTAAATATTCATGCAGCTAAAGAATGTTAAGCACAGATCTTCAGTATAATAAAGGCTAAATAGCAGCAGAAAATTACAAAATTTTACAGTCATAAAAAATAAATATAATTACAAAAAAGCAACCAGTGTAGTTTGAAGAATATTATTTCTTAAAATTTAAGCAATTGACATTAACTGCCAAAGTTTCATTTTAACGTGTTATGAATGAGTGAGTCTCTTTAAGAAACACAAGAATGTGATTTTAAAGCATGTTAGCAGAACAAATTATCTATAATACCTCTAGTAAGAAGCAGTAAGATCCTCTTACCTCCTACATACAGCGGAGAATCAAAATTCAGAGTGGATTGCTTGGACAAATTGGTAATTATCTTGGGGCTTCCTCCATCAATAGATAAAGATAGAATCTGATCCATAGCTAGCAGCTCCACAATGTGGAAATTGCCATCATTAATTGTTTCCACACTGCAAAATAAGCATTAATAATAAACACTTGATGGTCAGGTTAGAACAGTTTTTTCTCTTTTAATAGTCAATGCAGCTTCAGAACATAAATTCTCTAGGAATGCACTCTCCTGAAAATTACATTTTAAGCAAAGACATTCACATATGCTTAAAAGCCAGTACAATACAACATCCCTTCTTCTGCACTGATGATGGCAGGGCTGGAATACCTTTTCTATGAAGACTGAGGGAGTTGGGGCTGTTCAGCCTGGAGAAGAGAATTCTCTGGGGAGACCTTATAGAAGCTTTTCAATATTGAAAGGGGGCTTATATGAAAGATAGAGACTTTTTACCAGGGCCTGTACTAACAGGACACAGCCTGTTTTAAACTGAGAGAGGGTAGATATAGATCAGATACAATCTATTAAATTAAAGAAGTGACATAAAGAAAAAGACCTTTAGTATGAAAGTGGGTTAATATGAAACACTCAGGAATGCTCAGGATCAGGCTGAATGGGGCTTTGTACAACTTAATCTAGTGGAAGCTGTCCCTGCCCATAGCAAAGAAGAAGGAACTAGGTGGCTGTTTAAGGTCCCTTCAAACCCAAATCATGATGTGATTCTAATCGTATTTGTACGCAAGTCTGTCTGTATCCTGCATTTTCCAGAGTATTGGGTTTAGACATCTTGTGAGTATGAAGGCCTAAGTCAACTCCAGTGATACATAAATCTCCTATTTCATGGAATATGGCATTACATCTAACTTTAATCCTGCAAGATAAAATCATGTAATTGGTCCAGACAGCTGCACTACTTGCAATAAAGTTACCTTTATTGGGCATGGTTATTTAAGTGTGTTCAGCTTCTGGCTAGCACAGTGAATAAGAACATTGTATTTTTGTTTTTACTTGTCTACATATACAATTTCCTTCTGCTTACTAACAAGATATGAACTAACTAGTAGGAAAATGCCTGAATATTCTCAAGGTGGAAATGCTTGTTTACCCTGCATAAAGACAAGCCTACTTATGCTCCTAGGCCCAAGAAATGGCTTTCCATGCTTGTCAGCCTCAATATCTACATAGCAAGTGCTTAAGTGCAGGAACTACACTGCACCTGAACACAGTTAAGTACATCAGAGAAGGAAGAATAACATTACTCATTTCTGGGACTGAATGTATCATTGTACTTGCATAACTTGTAGTCCATTTTCCACTGGAGAAATAGAGCTGAATATGAGCATGGAAGGTGTGAGCTGTAGTCCAGAGACCATCATTAAAAGCATTCTCATGAAAACCTTTATGTGTTTGAGGGCACCATCAGATAAGTGAGCTTAATCCTTTGAAAAAAGTTATTTAAATGAACCAATTGTATGATAGCCTGAAATGGACAGTCACACAGTCAATTAGCCCTTCTCACTGAGAAAGTAGCATAGCTGAAAGGGATTAAGTTCCTAAATCTCAAGGCAAAAATCAAGCAATTACCTTGAAACATCCTTAGTGATGTTTTAATTAACCTAACTGCTTTTGTCATGGAACAGATCGGCAGCACACTTGGTTGTTCACAGCTGTGACACATTAAATAGCTTCTTAGCCATTTATTACCAACTCTGTGAGCAGCCTCTGCTCACTGTGGATCAAAGATCTGCCTGGTAGCATGCATGCTTTACATAAAGGCAGCTCTGTTTGAGAGTGCAAACACATGACAGACCAGACACTGGCACAATAAACACTTAAAGGGAACTGCCAAGAGGGGGACTGCCCATATCAATGGGGGGAAAGGAAATGGTCAGAGTTTTTCATTCCTAAAGAGACAGATTTATTCAAGATATCAACAGGTTTGTTTTCTCTGATCAAGCAATAGGAAAGATGCTATGACTAAGTTGATTAACACGTTTCAATGAATCCAGGCAAAAAAACGTGTTAAAAAATCAAAGTGCAAAGACTTCTTGACTTCAGGAAGCAGAAAACCCTAATGTAGTGTTCTTGTTTCAAGAAAACTTATTTTACAACTTCTAAATCTTTCATTCAGTAGTATTTAAAAGAATAAGAGCAACACAGAAAAGGCATTTTTAAAGCAAGGGGTCATTCCAGGGATATACAAACCATAATGTGTAAAGGGAATATGTGTCTGATAAGAGTGATTATTAAAAGCCTCTGGTTTAAACTGTTCCACTGGTAAAAATTTACTGCAGAAAGAGAAGCCCTCCTAGGGAAGGGTGGTTTAAATTGACAGGGAAATAAACTCAAGGCGCTATCTGCAATATTTCCTGCCAATGCACTTACATTACTTCTAGCCCATTTCCCATTGGAGATGTGAGAGCTGAATGCATAGATCGTAATGAAAAGCTGTAAGAAGAACTGATTTAATGCTTCTGGTACTCAGTACAAGAATAATGATCTGAGAAGAAATAGTCCCATGTTTCAAATAAATAAATGATGAAAACTACTTTACAGAATGAAAATATCTTTTTTTTCTTTTGTTTAAAAAACCACATTTAAAAATGGTCACTCAGACATAAAAAAACACAAGTGGAGCAAATTTTTCCAAACAACCATCTCCAATGAATGAATATTATTTATTGGTCTTGGCAGTGCCATCATCTCATTTCTCAGATTGATTGACCAGTGCTTTTGGGATGATGGCTCTTCCTGCAGTCAGTTCCCAGGTACTGGGAGGATAGGAGGGAAATAAAAGGGAGGGACTGAAGGAAGGAAGGAATAGAAACATTACAGGAGACAGCTTTAATAGGTAAAAGAAGTACAGAAAGTCAACATGAAATTAATGGATAAAAAGAAGGTAAAGACCTTAAAAAGGGCAGGAAATATCACAAAGATTCTGGGAGGGTGAAACAGTAAGAACTGGAAATAATGAAGGGATTTGAGTAAAATGCATAAAAGATTCTGTACCACAACAAGCTCCTTTCTAGAACCTGAAATAGAAATTAAACAGCATGCAATCTGTAGAGCTATCACTAGATGCACTTATATAGCCATACACAAATGTTGAAATGTATATATGGCTTCCAAAATAGACTGATGAAATCATAGCTTCATTTAGGTTGGAAAAGACCTTTAGGATCATCAAGTCCAACAACTAAGCCAGCACTGCCAAGTCCCTAAGCGCCACATCTACACTTCTTTTAATTGCCTCCATGAATGGTGATGACACCACTTCCCAGGGCAGTCTGTTCCAGGGCTTGACAACTGTTCACATGATGAATTTTTTCCTAATATCCAGTCTAAGCCTCTCCTGGTGCAACTTGAGGTCTTTTCCTCTTGCCTTATTGCTTGTTACTTGTGAGGAGAGTCTGGCCCTCACCAGGCTACAATCTCCTTTCAGACAGTTGTAGAAAGATAGAATGTATGCCCTCAGCCCTTCCTCAACAGCAGAAGACTTGACTACAGTTGGACTATTACATGATAGTTTTCGAATACCTCAGAAACTCACCATCATGCTTATTGGAAATGAAATGGAGTTTAATAACAATAACACTAAAAGAAACAAAAATACTAAAAGTGTGTATCTGCTTCACTAAACTGTGTCACTGTAACATGTCACTCCATTTCCCTTCCTTTCCTTCACTACACTTGCATTATTCATTTGTCACATAATTCAAAAGAGGCAATCAACTATGTAGGGGAGGTGCTTCTGATTATTTTGTAAGAGTAGCCTGATTGAGAATGTTTGTTAAAAGGTCACTTTGTTATTAATTCCTTCCATGTTTATGTTTGTTTGTTTTTTTTCCTGTGTGAGTACTGTTTTTCAGTCTTTCTGTAGATAACTATAATGGACAAGTGTGAATTACCAGTATATATTATATTTCAATAATGCCAGAGAAAGGGTTAAATTTATGAGAAGAAAATACATGCTTTGAAGGGAAAGAAGTATTCTCAATAAAGAAATGGGAGCCAAAATAACTTGGGACTACATATGACTCTCATTCCTATTGCTTCATATTCTCAGACAGATGTATCTATTGAAATAAAAATCAACAAAAATAAACTCCTGAAAAAAGAATCTAAGTTTCTTGTGTAGCCCTAACCCAGATAGAAAAGAAAAATAATATTATTTTGAATAGGAGTATAATAATTTACAAAAATAATTGTAAATTATTTTTGTTTTCACTGAAATGTCCCTAATAGAATGCAAAACTGTGTCACTGTTACAAACTCTAGAAAGCAAATATACCTATATATAATTTTACAACACAAGGTGTAAATAGAGCAAAAAGAACANGAGAAGAGAAGAGAAGAGAAGAGAAGAGAAGAGAAGAGAAGAGAAGAGAAGAGAAGAGAAGAGAAGAGAAGAGAAGAGAAGAGAAGAGAAGAGAAGAGAAGAGAAGAGAAGAGAAGAGAAGAGAAGAGAAGAGAAGAGAAGAGAAGAGAAGAGAAGAGAAGAGAAGAGAAGAGAAGAGAAGAGAAGAGAAGAGAAGAGAAGAGAAGAGAAGAGAAGAGAAGAGAAGAGAAGAGAAGAGAAGAGAAGAGAAGAGAAGAGAAGAGAAGAGAAGAGAAGCTTCTATTTAGTTTCTGCTTATACAGTGTAGTTTTTCATTTTACTCAGCACACTAGGAGATTCTTTGGCAGTTACAACAAAGAAAAAACTCCACTGCCACATATGACCTTTACACAAATGTATAAATATTCTGCTGAAAGCTAACTCTTATTCTGCTTTAATGCATCAAATAATATATTATTTGTCTGACTTATCTGCTTTAGAGTTACTTGCCAATCAAATCACATCTTTTGGCAAGAAGTTTTAAGTGTCTGACAACACATTAATTTGCATATATTTCTTTTAACTGTGCATTAAAAAATGTGACTCTGATATGAGTAACGAATATAGGTTTTGTATCAGTTACAAATGTGTTTCATCCAGGTTCACCTGTAAATAGCAGAGGCTGGATATGATCCTGTGTCATAGCTGACCCTCACTCTACCCCGGTACAGTTCCACTGCTATATGATCTTTATCGCCTTTGTACAACAGGATCCCACTGTCTTCATCTGTGGCAATCTAGTTAAAAGACAGAAATATTTAGAAACAACTACAATTAGGTATTTAATCAAAATGAGGTATGAAGTGAATCTCTGAATTTACTGCCATAGTCTGTTACTCATAACAAAATTCTTTTGTGAAGGACAGCCTGACAAAACTCCTTCTCTTCCTATCAATAAGGCCATCTATTTCAACATGAATATAGAGTTATTGCATTAACTCTTCTAGATTTTTAGCTCAAACTGTGAAAAGCTCTTTAAGTGAGCCAATGACAATTTTGAGTAATTTTCCAGATAATAAGAAGTCATGTAGTCTCTTTTCCTGAAAAGAGAATCCAAAACAGAAGCAAACTTACCTGCAGAGTGATATTGGTTTGGGGGCGTATCTTAGCTGAAGGGATTTGCAGATAGGATTCTTTGTTGACGAAGTTTATACTAATCAGCTTTTCACATTTCTCACCCTGGTAGCCTGATAAACACTGACAAATTGGTTCACTTTCTTTTATGATACACTGGGCCCCATTTTGACATTCATAATTATCACAAGGGCTGGTGCGTGGTAGAACCATTGGTGGTGAAAACTCACAAAACAAGCCACTAAATGAAAACAGAAAACAATCAGCATTTCCAAGAAAAAACAACTTTGACAGAAGACATACATGTTTGTGCTGCCTTCAGATCTTTCTCTCACCTGTACCCTTCTGGGCAAATGCATGTATATCCATTAACTGCGTCAGTGCACTGCGCTCCATTTTTACATTTGTTGTCCTGGCAGTCATCAAAGTCAAGATCACAATGCTCACCTACATACCCAGGTGTGCAATCACATCTGTGAAACAGGAAAGCAAATCAGCATAGTGCCTTTTAACAATCCAGTGTGATTATGACAAAGTTAAAGAACTACTGTATTGTTTAAAAATCAGGGAAAACAGGCATGACTAATACTTTGTGAGCAAAGACTATATGGCTTAATCATACTATTAGGGAATCTACATATGTAATGGATACAGGCTTGCTACTTAAAATGTTTACACACCTGCAAATATATTGAAGAATTGTGTGCAAATCTAGAGAGCCCTCATGAAGAATTTATACAGTTTTTAGAATTTATGAGGAACAAAGAATGTTACAGGATGTTATTCATGGCTGCAAACACTAAATATAATCAATATGCTTGGCTAGTGAAAACAAGACAAATAATCCAAAGCTTGTACGGATGGTTATTTTCTCTGTCAACTGAACAGCTATGAATGGACCAATGGTCCATTTATTCAGTTTAAAGGTTATGCATAATTTTTGCTCTTAAAGTTCCTCCAGTCTGATTTACTACAAATAGCTCGATGGTTGGTGAAATAACAGAAGTCTCAAAACCCATCATCTACCTTCCCTAAACCCCCACTAATCTAGAAACAGCACATCCTCAAGAGCATATGTAATGATTTTTGTTTGTTGGTTTGTTTGTTTGTTTTTTCTATGTGCAACTCTCATTGCTAATGTTAGTGGCATTTCTTCAGGGAATTCTCATATATAGAAATGAGTGAATGCCCAGAACTCTGCCAAAAATTAATGGAAAATATTGCAAATCCATGCATCCACATGATATTTTTTAAAATTGATTTCATTAGATCTTTAATTGATTTCATTAGATCTTGTGATTCCGTCCTCAATGTTATTTCTTTTGCTATTTAAAATTTGCTCAAAGCTAGAAAGAATAATTTTAAATAGTCATGTAAGTTTATATTTAGTACTTCAATAAAATATGTCTCATTTTTTCTTCAACAACAGGTATGAAAAAGACAAGGGAAAAAAATATAAAGCATCCTATTAAAAGTCTGATTGAGATACATCTTGAATTATACTGCATGTGCTATTTTCTAATTTTAAAGTAAAAGGAAAGATTAATGAAGTGGGCAGTAAAGTATAAGACACTAAAGTAGG
>VWYI01025330.1:3823-35179 GCA_013399455.1 Anthoscopus minutus | reverse complement strand
CAGTTTCCCTTTGGTGGGAGTTGGTGGCCTGGGAAAATGTGTGTAGATTCACACCAAGAGATTCATCATAGCCCTGTTTTACGAGTTCTAGTCTTTGGAAGAAGAGGAGCAGCCACTATTAAAGTAAATTATTTTTTTTTTCAATGAGCTAAAAAAGATATTTTCTTAATTCTTATCTAACATAGGAAAATCTTCAAGTGAATAAATAAGGCAGTCAGCTTCTGCCAAGTTATCTTACCAAGTAAAAACACAGCCCAGTTTTTAATTGAATGTATTAAACCAGAATTTTCCATAGTGTGATATTTTTTGTTGAGATGGTAAAGTGGTCCAGATAATATGATTTATCATTTTCCCAGGCATATTCCTGATGAGTGTACTCTGTCAAGTCTAGCTGAAATGCTGACAAGGGATGGAGTTTCCTCTGGTTCCTATGGATAATTATTCTGCTTCTTGGATGAGAGTGAATTTTTTTTATTACTTATTTTGTATTATTCACCACTGACCTATATATTCATCCTTATTCCATTTTCCAGTAATACATTATGCAATAAAGCATCTGGCATTTGGTATTTGTTCTCCCATCCCTTCCCTGCAGGTAAAGGTGAACACACCTGCAGCATATTCCAGTGGGAACTGGGACTGAGTATGTTCAGGGTTTTGGGCTACTTTTATTTTCTTATAAATGTTAATAATCTTGTGGATTTACATGATTCTGTGCTTGTGCTTCTTTTTGTTTCACAATACAATACCAGTTTAACTCTTCTCCTTTTGGACATTTGTGGCTTTCAGGCCTTGTTCAGTCAATGAGAGAAGCACAGCATCTGCAGCCAGCAAACAGGTGGCTGTGGCTGCTGGGGCTCCTCAGACCATGTCCAAGGTCCACCTCTGCCACCGCTTCCTACATGGTAATGGAAAAACTACCGTGTAATGGGAAGGGATAGCATCCTTCACCCACATGCTGCTTTATATCCCATAAGCTTTCAAAGGACTACACCACATTTAATTGCCAGTCTTATCTCAGGTATTTGAGTTAGGTTGTCCTCCGAGCAGGACAGCAGCAATATGTTTTGATAGATGAGGTCTGCTCTTTTAAGGTTTTTGGGACTCTCTTCCCTTCTCTTGTCATCAGCTGTATCTTTCAGTCACCACTCCTGATCCCAGCATTTTTTCCCAGTACTCTTCCTCTCTTTGTGTAGAGTCCCACTATGAGGTTGTGGCTATGCTTTAGGAAATTATTCCCATGTGAGTTTTGTGTCAGAGTCTCAGAGAAATCCTCTGGCTTTCCCACATGACACACACATAGCTGACACGCTCAAGGGCAAAGCAAGCTTAGTGCAAGCAGAACTCAAAGATGCAAGGCCAGGTTACTCACACTGCCCTGTGTTTCTATCTCCATGTTGGGGAGATTGGAACCTGTCCCAGTGACAAAGTAATCCAGAAGAAAAGGTTGAAGGGGCAGCATAGCACATGCCCACTTGTCAAACAGTTTTGCAGAGCAAACAAAATGCCTTATTCCATCTTGATTGTTTCTCCATGTTGGCCTTTTTACACCTATACAAACGGGTGTGATCTGCCTTGCTGTATCTCTGCCAGGATTGCAGGCACCACCACTGAGAGTTGTTTTTCTGGATATAGCCTGTCAAAATGGAAGGAATGAGTCACTGTTGTGAGCAAGAGCAAGAGCAACACAATTAACACCTATTTCATGTGTTTTCCTGCCTCTTTTTATTGCAGATGAGGGCCTTGAATTTTTGAGGTTGTCAGCACTATGCCTTGGTGTCCTAGCTGTGCCATAGTACTGATGAGATCCATACACACACACACTCTGAGGTGCAGATGCCATGTAGGAAATGGCACCTCCTTGTTGGCACCTCTTCAAAGGCTGCTTCTCAGCCCCAGCTTTTGAAGACACTAAAACTGGTTGTGGGAGAGAGCCCTTGATAGCCTCCTGCTGCTGTCACAGGTTTGTTTTTAGAAGCTGAACGTTGGTGTCCGCCA
Organism: Anthoscopus minutus; assembly: GCA_013399455.1. NCBI lineage: Eukaryota > Metazoa > Chordata > Aves > Passeriformes > Paridae > Anthoscopus > Anthoscopus minutus. The sequence goes on along the minus strand of VWYI01025330.1, from coordinate 33,181 downwards.
AGCTGGATACCTGGCAGTGGGAACACAGATGTAATCATGCCCAGGGGGATGTCTATGCACTACAGGCTGTTTCCTATAGGTGGAGTGAGTTGTTTAATGGTCGGTGCTGGTTCATCATGCTTGCAGGGTTGTTTGGGAGGTATAGCATCACTCAGGGCAATCTGAAAAATTCATTTCAAAGCACATTTTTGACATATAATAATAAGAAAAAAATGGTCTCCAGCCTTCAGAGAATGGAAGGAAAATTTCCTGTCGAAGGAAGTTCTGAAGACAGTGGGATTCCTACAGGATTAATTAATAGAGGTTTAAAATAGTATTTCAGCTGTTTCTAATCACGCATCATCTCCCTCCAGTATCCTAGGGATACAGGATGGACAGACTCAGCTTTGTTTGTTATTTGGGAGGGAAAAAAATCCTTGCTTTTCAGGCTTTCAGCACTTTAAGAATCTTCCTTTGAAGCTTGTCTTAAAACCCATTCACTGGCAAAGCTGTTGCTCCCACCCTCTGTCAACATCCAAAACCTCTCACATGACAAGAACATTCTCTACCTGGTGCTGAAGAATGCCTGTTATTGTTTGTTGCAGGTTAAATGTCTTGTGCTTAGACCTGTGAACATGTTCTTGAGGAGTTAATTGGGATGTGGGTTCACAGAGCATCCGATGACTGCTGGAGCATCCCGGTAACTGCTGGAGCATACTCCATGGTCAATGTGGTCTGATCCAGGGAGCTTGTTCCCTGGCGCCTGGGGATCAAGCTTGCAAAGGGCTGTTTCCACACAATAGCTGAGGTTTTGTAAGTTCAGGGCTAGTGAACCTTCCAGTCAGATGCTGATGCGACTGTATCCTGTTAGTGTGCTCCCCAGGATAAGTCTCAAATATTGAAGTAGGACTTTTATCAGACAAATAAAATAATGGTTAAAACTACCCAGAGACATCTAATGTTCTGGAATTAGCCTTACAAAGGAATAAAAAGACTGTGTTTTGAAATTAACTTTCGACACAGAGAAGTGATTCTGATGAAATTCTTCTGGGTGTGGATATAAAATACCAGATCTGGCTCAGTTCTTACAGACCATTCAGTGTCTACACAAACATCCTTTCTATATAGAATCATACAATGGTTTTGGATTGGGCTGTTAAAGATCATCTAGCTTCAACTAGACTTAACTCCCTGCCATGGTGTTAAGATCTAGCTACTGAGAGATGCCTCTGCCCAAGTTAAGGTGCAAACAAGACCATATGTGGAAGAAAATAATACAATTTTATTTAACAATAAATGTGAGGTAGAGAGAGAGAAAGAACTAAAAGAGCGAGAAGGAAGAGAAAGAGAGGGATCAAGCAGCAGATAGTCTCAACCCATGGATCCAGCAGCATCCTGTCCTGTTCATCCTTCTTCACCCTGAATTTCTTGGTGGTGGAGGTCTCAAGGTCATTCAAAACTTTTTACTCTCTTTATACCATAGCAAACAAAGGAATTAATGCTTATTGGCTACACAGTTCTCTTATTCTATTGGTTAAATCATTGCCTCACTTGTAGCATTAATTAGTCCACATGCTCTGTCCTTCTCTCTTTTTGAGTTCAGTCAGTTTCTTGGGTTGCTGATCTGTGAGTTAGGGGTCATGATCTCCCCCTGCCAGAACTACCTTTTACCCCATCTGAGCTGATTTCAGCTGAGTTGGCTTTCCAAGTCGGCCATAAATCCTGCACTTTTTGTGTCCATTATCTGTAATACATTCTTCTCCCCTAGCTTTATTAACCTCCCCTGGGTCTGAGCACCCAAGACAATAGTGCCACCTTTATCTTATCTCAGGTTCCTGCTGTAGTGGCTTAATTTACAGTCCACGTTTTGGGTATATTCAGGGGGCTTTGGTGGTAATTGGTGGTCACAGATGCCATCTGCCCCATAACTTGCAGTGATCTTTGTCTGACCAGTGATATGAGCACAAGCAGTTACTTTTTTATACAGTTTGCCACAGTGTAAATTTACATCTGCATGCATTACCCAGGATGTGCTAACCAGATCACACCTCCACCAGGACTGGAGTTAGTGCCATCCTGTTGCTCCCTTCTGTACTTATCTCATGGCAAAGTCCTTCTCTGGCCTTCACAGTATTTGAGACAGGCAACTGTGGTCTGTAAGTCTACACATGGGCAGGGACCCTTTCACTTCACCAGATTCCTCAAAATTCCATCTGGCCTCGCCTTGAACACTTCCAGGGTAGGATACCCACAACTCTCTGGGCAACCTGTGCCAGTACCTCACCACTCTCACAGTAAAGAATTTCCTCTCAATATCTAATCTTAACCTGCCCTCGCTCAGCTTAAAACAATTCCCTTGTCCTATCACTACGTGCCCTTGTAGGAAGCTCCTCTGAAGTTTTCCTGTAGTATCTTCTGAGGTGTGGTTCACAGCAAGCTAAACAAAGGTACATGGGCAGGTAATGGACAGTGTTTAGTGGCATGAGAAAGGAGCAGCTGAAAGAGCTCTTAAACCAAACCATAACGAACTATTTGATCTTTTTATTAGTCTTGCCTGTTATTTTCTCCATGCAGGTTTTGCTGATGATCCTCAAGCTGAGCCAAAATATGTATCATGAACTATTCTGACCTTTCTCAGAACAGTTTTATATGTTTGCATTCATGCCTGTAAAAAATGCTCTCTCATAACCCATATCTGAACGTTGCCATATGTATTTGCCACATCATAAAAGTCTGTAACGTCATTCACCTCTGAGGATTAAAGGCAGCACTGTTTAATGACAGGGACTGAATGTGCTGCTCTTGATCACAGTGGGCCATGCCCTAAGCAATCTGTTAAAAGGATTTTATACTACCAACAATGGCCCTAGATCAATCAAAAAAAAAAGAAAAAAGAAGAGAAGCTGCAACATAACAAGCTTCCACACAAAATGAAAGTCTAAGCCCTGTCTGCAGCAGGGATGTACCTTCTTATTATAATCCTTACATCAGTCCCTTTACTGCCACTGTGCTCAGTGCAATACATCAGTTTAGACTCACATCTTGTTACTGCATGCAACTTTCCCAATTGCTTGTTTACTGCCACAGGAATTATTTCTATTTGCATTTACTGAACTTGTAATCAGAAGACCTATGGCACTCAGCATTGTAGCAATTTGGCAGAAAAGAGGATTATAGCTGAGAACCTACTGAAATATGGCTTTGCTCTTAGGTCACTATGATGGAGAGGTGAAACTCCTGTTTTGATGCACACTTCCCATGTAATCCTAAAAAAGACCCTGTTCAGTTATGGTGCAGTTCATCTGAAAGATGGGAATCACAGGAGACTGGAGCAAGAAGTGTCAGAAGATGGGAATCTTTTTGACACCATAGTTACAGAGAGCTCCCCAGAAGGAACACACAGTTAATGCAAACAAGACAATTTAATGCCTCAAGTTGTTCAGTTACAAACACTCGAACAAGATACTGTGAGAAACAGAGCCAAGTTCAATGTATATTTGAATGTATATGTATTTGTATATTTGCTGTTTTGTTTGGCAGCTGCTCTGGTGATCAATACACTGTGGAGAAGGACTGTCACTCCCTCTTAAGAGTCATTAGGGTAATGCATGACTCTGAAATCCTCCCTGAACTTCATGTGCTGCATAGCTTATTAGTAGTCACACCATTTCCTTACCTTTGCCTCTCCAGAGTTAAAGCTGAATGCATTTTCTCCTGATAAAGGTTAGGGAACCAGTTAGTATGCAGACTTTGGCATTCATTATAGTCTTCAGGGGATTTGAACAGGTTGGACCAGATGATCCTTGAGGTCCTTGCCAACCTGGTATTTCATGGTTAAAGCAAAGTTTAAATTTCTTTGCTTTGACAGAAACTTACTGATATACTGATAGTTTTTGTTCTTAGTTATGCAATTAAGTGTAAAACATGGGTAATTGATCCATTGCAGGCTGGACTGTGAGACGAGTAGATATTGTGATCCTTGACTACTGAAATGTGATCAGTTGTTGTAACTGGTGGAAAAAACACATTCAGAAAGAGAAATAGAGTTAACAGGACTAATGAAGACTTACCTCCTCCCTCCATACTTCTCTCTGCAGTACCTCAAATAGAGCCCACTACGATTTTCTTTTTAGGGCTTTTGTTTCTCAGCTAAAGTTATGGCATTGTCTTGTTCCACAACTGGGTATCAAGATCAAACTGAATATCACAAACAAAGCAGGATATCAGAGTGCCACTGTCCACCTTAATTTTGTGAATTCTGTGACTTGGGAGATTATTAGGTCCTCAATAGCACAGCTCCAGCTCCAGTTCCTCCAGTTTGTCTGCCAGCTTTTCCCACACCTGCTACTACTTTCTGTGCCAAGGGCAGAAGCTGCATCTCATCTCCCTTTCATTGATTTTATGCCTCCTTCATATATTTCAGTCTTTTGTAACTACTTGACATGAAGCTACTTGACTTGAAACTAGTTGTTTTGACATTCAAGAGAGCTATGTAATCTTGTGGGGTCCTATACGAAAATATCTTTTCTTTCCTCCCTTCCTCCTGATTGCATGATACAACCACTTCCTGCAATCTTCTGTAAGTCAGGGAGCAAAGTTGTAAAGGACAAGGGCAATTTCTGACTTATATTTTTTTATAGGTCCTATCCCCATAATACACAGAGAGTCCAAAGGCGTAGTCACATCATGCAGAATATGGTTGGGTAATCTTGTCTGCCACAGTGCAGAACATCTTAGAAGCTGTTCTACCTAAGCAAAATGAGCAAGAAAAGAAAAAACTGGATACTTCCGGGTGCTTCCTGTGCTGTAAAAAGATTTTCACATGTAGTTTGGGGAAAATCTGTATTGTGTTGTGAACTTACATATTCTCATGGAGAAGACCAGCTCCAAAAACTGGGCCAAGAGATCCTTAAGCAAGTCCTAAATGCTGCAGTGAGTGCTAAAATCAGTAGGAGAGACTTAGGCGTTGTAGATCCCACCACAATTTTCGCAGAATATCATAAGGAGACGTGCATCCAATCTGCATAATGGAAGCTGCCAACTGGTACCCTGAATTGCATCCAGCTAAGAAGTAATCTTTTAAAAGTCAGAACCTCAGAACCCACATGGTCTATACGGTCAATGAAAAGAGGGAAGTGCCTTTGGAAGCTTACAGTGCCTTTGGAAATGGACACCCAGCCTGCAATGGACAAAAACTGTTATACATAGTTTTGGAAATTCAGAGTGTAAATTAGTTGCCTAAATTACCTAGACTTAACCCCATCCAGATTCTCAGTGATCATGAGACCAAAGAGAAATTCTGCCCCGATAATTCACAGTTCTTCCCATCTGCATTATCAGTTGCAGGCTCTGCTGCAGTGCAGATGTAGTGTGCTGTTAGTATTTAATGCTCAACACCCATAAGATGACTGCAGATCAACAGCAGGTGACTTCCTCTGTTTCACCAATGAAGTCTTACAATCATTCATGAGGATTATACATACAAGATATTTTTTACAATCTATTATTTGTTATTACCTCATATTCTGAACCTACATCTAGCCATGTAGAAAAAAATTAGTGAAGTAACTGTTTAAAATTTCTTCTCAGTATAAAAATGAAAAAGATTGGTTTTAAGTAAAACACCAAAAGAGTGATGGGTTCAAGTGATCATCAGAATTAATGAACAGAAATCTGGGTTTCTGATACTCTGTCATATCACCATACAAACTGTCATCAGTGTGCCTCACACCAAATGCCTCCGTTTCTCTTGAAAAGAAAAGCCTGTATTTCTCACGATAATGTGAATACTATTTGACTAACATTTTCAAAGTACTTTGTGCTGTTCAGATGAAAGACTTTTCTAAATGCAAAGTATTATTACATGATAAGTTCATGACTGGAGCAAATTTTTAAAACAAACCATATGAAAAGCAGAATTAAGAGTTGAAATGCTTATCCAGCCATTAATTGCTTCACATCGGAGAGTGGGCAGAGGGTCTCCTTTTATGTTGTTTATTTCAAAAAAACAACTCTGGGAATCTCCTGTGGAAATGAAATGCAAAAACCAAAGCTGTTTCATGGGTATTTTTGGTTTATCTCCACATGAATCTTAAATTCATCATGTGGAGAGAATGTGGAACACATTTTTTTCCCCCTGTATACACTGACTTTCCCACAATGAATAAAATCCATTTTCTTGCACAGTTTGTCTTCTTGCTCACCCTTGGGTAACAAAACAACCCAGAAAGCAGGAACACCCTGTCCCTGAACCCTGTTGAAAACTAGCTAATGAAATAAATAAATAAATAAATAAAAGGAAAAGAGACATGACTGAGGGTTCCCAGGGATGACTTGAAGGTTCCCAGGCAAACCTGCCCAATTTAACTTCACATACACAGTGACCACTGACACATGAACCCTGGAGCTCCTAATTCCTGAGCTATTGCTCAGCAATGAGTAATAAACTCTTACTCAGTGACTCACACAGGCTCTGAAATACAGCCAAGTGTCAATAAGCATCCAGGTTTTAGAGAGAGTGGGAAGGGGAAGGTCTCTTGTATCTGCCTGTACTGGGATGGGGGAGAAGCCTGGCAGGCTGCAAGGATACATCTGCACTTTAGTTATGGCTGTTGGTACACAGACTGTCATACTGGAGCCTCCAGCACATTCAGTACTCCAAAGCAATTTTGCTTCTGTATTTTGTCTTCTCTTCCCTCCTCCTTCCAGCACACATATAGACCTTCTTTTTCAGATTTAATCCTTTGGTTATCAAGATGTCACTGTATGTCTACAGACATAGCATCTAAGCAGGAGTTAGCTTTCAGTAGAGACTCTTTCGCTGCAGGAAAAGTTTAGCTTTTCCCAGGGAATACTGATGTGAATGCACAGTAATGGAGGCAGCCAGCCTCACTGAGAGGAAAAGAATTGTTTATTAATAGTTTTTATAAACAGTGGATTCTAAGGGTTAATCCTAGTTTGTTTTGCCTTTTTAAATATTAGACAGCACTTGAAGATACACCTCCGTTCTTTAGGATGAGAGGAGTCAGGCACTTTGAAGCTGGTGATTCACAGTTCCTTAGGTGCTTATCTTAGGATGGAAGAAAGTGGGCTCTGGTGATATCTTTCTCTGTTTGCTCAAGATTAGACTGCTCACTTAGACTATCCCTCCTGTTTTCAGCAGTTAAGCAATATCTAATGTCTTAGGAGCATTTTGTATAATTTTGGGCTTCAAAGGTCCTTCATTCATTTAGTTGTGTTAATTTCTTATTACATCGCATTGGCAATTCGACACTTGTGAAAGTTTGTTTTGTGATAAAAAGATAGTGTCCATTTTCTCTTTATTATTCTGGTGGTTCAGTTTTGAATCTGTCCCACTAACCTTCAGCTGCTCCCTGTGCTGAAGTTTTACATATTCTGCTGCAGTGACAAAAGAGAGAGTTCTTAGGAGTTGTCCATGTTGACATTCACAGCTCCATTTCAGTGAAATGTGCAGCACTGCATACTGTCCACCACTGCTGCTAGATGTATGATGTATCCTGTGGAAATGTTTGGATTTTAACAGGTTTTCAGATTTTAGAGATTATCTATAACTTGTATGTGCACTTTGGACTTGGAATGTCTCTACCTTTCTCCCCTTCAATTCTTTCCCTTGCTGTCTCTAGTGATATTGGGAAACAAGACAGATTACACTGATTTTGATATGAGTTTTCGACATGCAGTTATTTTGTTATCAAATTGCCTTTTGTGATTCCTGGGAAGCATCTCCTCACTTATAAATGGCTCACTGCAATCTTTGCTGCTTGCAGATTTCTCTGTGTCAGTGATGGATTGTCTCCACTCAGCTCTAGAGAATGAGCTTATTCATCAGCATTGCACATGCCAATAGGTGTTAGTGGAGTTAGTCTGAGCTCCCTAGGGATGGTCCTGTGGCTTGCTGTATCTTTCTCTCTTAATTTAGAAGCAACACAATTTAGTTCATAATTTAAGATTCGTTATGGCATAAATTATGTTCACCATTACAATGATCTGTGTTTTCCCCTTGTATCAAATGGCAATTCATAAAGCATAACTTTCATATGTTGCATATTCCATGGGTTAAAAAGCTTTTGGAAACATCCCAGACTTCTGCATATATAGCCTGTATGGATGTGCTGGCAGCATTTGCACATCACAGCTACAAGTTTCTTACTTTGCCTACTAATTCATTCATCGCCTTTGCAATGACGCAATTCCCCACTGTGATCTAAAGAACACCTATTTCCAAAAAAACCCCAACCCAAACTCATTTCTGCCTGGTTCAATGTTATAATTGCTGTCTTCTCCCTCCTCCTCCTCAAAAAAAAAAAAATCCAAAACCAGAAACAACAACACCCCTCTCTGACACACAAGGCTGGCAACTTGTGCTGCACAAGTTTACAACATCAGCAGAGCCAACTGCTGTCCACCTCCTTTGCCAGAAGCTGATTTCTCAGAGCAGAGTCAGCAGAAGCATGTCTGCCTAGCTCCCAGCAGCCTCAGTGCAAAGCTGGGCTTCAGCTGGAGCTTGGCAGGCCACTACTTTTAATGATGGGCAGCAGCTTTGATTAGAAAATGAACGCACTGATTAAAACTCCTTTCTACATCTGTCTCATGCATGCAGGTTCCATGAAATAAAGTGTATTACCTGAACTGTCAAATCTTCTCAGCAGAGTACCTGAGAGATTTTTCTCAGTTAACCATCTAAAACAATTTACTTTTAGCAGTGCAAGTTTTTCTGTACTTTTATTAAATGGCCTTTTAAAGTGTTTATTTACTACTTTCTGGTTTTTGTGTCTCTGCAATAAACAGGTACTTCTAACTACAAGCACTCAGGAGAAATGCTGCTTGTTTGGAATGAAGAGATAAGGTCAGTGACATAAGGCTGCTAAGATTCTACTAGTTTGAAAATAAGAGAAATGTCAAAAAAAGATATGATGATTCATATCAGTCAAAAAATACAAGCCCTATGATATAAAAATGTTAGCCCTCCTTTATTTTAAGATGCATAAGAGACTCAAGTCTCCTAAAATCAGACCCAAAAGCTTTTTGGAAGATTTTGGAGGTTAGAGAATTAACTGAAGGCTTGATGAACAAATAAAAATTTTGAAAACCTTTGTATTGCCAAAAAAGAGCACTTAATGAGAAAACCAGCAAACATTTCTGCTTTCCTTAACATACTTTTATGCCACATGATTTGAAACCTGTCACTTTTAAAAAAGGATTATTTTATAATTGCATAGGACTCTGCAAATCTGACTTTACACACAACTTTTCTGAATGGCAGCAAGACTGAAATCTCTGCTCTAGGTAGGAGAGCATGTCAGCGGCTGAGTACATCTGTACCTGTTCTGCAGCTGACCTTTCAAGCTACTTCTCACTTTCAGCTGTTTACTTTGCTTATCAGTCCTGTGTTTCATCAATAGAGTTCTGAAGAGCTCCGTCATGCATAACTGCAGGCACAGCAAAGGTCAGTGAGAGACTGCTGCCCTCTGTGAACTGGTTATAGCTCGGGAATTTTGTGCCGGTGTTCTCCCTCTCCCAAAGAGTTTAAAGGGGTCACACTTTCAGATCCAGCACTAATGAGCTGATTTCACCAAGACTGCAGTTTCACTTGATAGCTCCTGATAGTTAATGGCAGAGCTAATACAATTATACAGAGGACAATCAAGTTAAAGCAGATTTCTAAGGGGGTCTTGTACCGTATCAGCAGCAGTTTATCTAAGAGCCTAAGAAATCTTCAACAGATGAATTCTTCCAGTCCTTATTCTTACTACAGTTCTTATTGGAGACTTACCCACTAGGGAAGAGATCCTTTAAGGATAGGGATGAGTATAAAGAGAATTATATAAATATAGCACTCGGAGAGTGCTCCACCTAACGTCAGTAAGCCTTGTTTTCTAGGAATGAGATTTAAAAAATGAAGGTATGACAACTGCTTGGTTGTAGAAGATGAGTGAAGTAATGCTTTGCATGTAGGCATGCAGGTTTCTTCATTATATTTTTTTATGATATCCAGGTTTACCTGGCTCTGAAATAATTTTCAGAATGTTCACTTATGCACAACCTGGTATTATTTCCTTATTTTGCAATGTTCAAAAATAGCTATTTTTAAACCTTGCCTTTTCACACATAGAATTAAAACATTTTAAAATCCCATTGTCAAAGATACCAATGAATATACTTAGGAAGTAAAACTATCCTCTTTGATTAAAAGTTTTCACACATTTTTTGTCCTTCCATCATATAGACTCATACTTCCCTGGAAGACTTGGGAATGGCAGAACATGACCTGAAATAAACAGAATTATAAATGATAGAACAGTTTGAATTGGAAGGAACCTTTAAAAGTCATCTATGAGGATCACCCTTGCAATGATCAGGGATATTTTCAACTAGGTCAGGTTGCTCAGAGCCATTGCTAAATTGACCTTGAATGTTACAGAGATGGGTCATCCACCACCTCTCTCAGCAGTCTGCTCCTGTGTTTCATCACCCTCATCATAAACAAATATTTACCTTGCATGAGTCTGAAGCTATCGAAATGATCAAATGCTAATTGCAATCCCTCACAATTTAAAAAGATTGTTCAGAAACATGTTATGGTCACGTTTTTTGATAGCAAACTGTTATTTAAAGCTCCTCTAACCAAACTGCCGTATGAAGATAAATGTTTTATTGCTTTGAAGCCAGAAAGGACTTTTAAAACTTTGGTGGCCATGAACTGTTAAACTTCCTGGATATCAGCTGTACATGTTTCCATACCATGACAAATGTGAGCTATTCAGAAACACCTTAACTGTCTGCCTGTTTGCCTCAGTCAGGCTGAAGGGAACACAGATCACTGTAGTGCACTTCACTTATAGATAACCCACCCTGAACTGCCTTCACAGCAGCAGTAAGTGAGGATGTACATGCGTGGACCAGCTGATATAGTAATTTTATCCCTCAGTAACTTGTAAAACAGCTCCTGTTCATGTGTCTGAGTCCTTGATCACCCCCTTGGCTCCTTTTATATCACAAGATATTGGGACACGTCTTTTTTTTTGTATTTTTTTGCTTTTTGGGTTTTGTTTGTTTGTTTGATTGTTGGTTTTTGGTTGTTTTTTTGGTAAGCTACAAAGTCTCACTTGGCATTATTTTAGTGAATCCATATTGTTAATTTAATCTTTCAACTGCTCAAAGTTTTCTAGCAAAAATAATGGTCCAGCTCAGACTTGTGCCACATTACCACTTGGATGTCAGTCAGATGTGCTTCTTCAAATAACAAACAGACTTTAAAAAAAAAGACTTTTCACCTCATTTTTTGACTTCAGAACCTTCTGTTTTGACTTTAGAACCTTCTGTTTACCTTCTGTAACATGTACAATGTTACTCAAAAATAGTGTTATCATACTAAATGAAAAAATGTACTCTTGCACAGTATGTGGAACCATTTTTAAATTTAAAATATAGCTGAAATTTATAGCTGGACTATAGCAGTATTTAAGTCCTATTGAAGCCAATTGTAACATCTATGCCACCTTCTATGGCAGGAAGCTTGAAGCTTATGCATATGAAAAAATATTTTTAAAATAAATCAACATTAAATGCTTATATATAAATTGATTAACCAATTTAACAGTCTTTACTGTTCTGTCCTCTTCTTCAGACACTGAGGATCATGCATGTGTTCTACAGGGCTACTGCACTGCTTAGGACATATGTAATAAGATGGGAGTAAAACAACATAACAACAAAAAGACAGCACTTGTATTAGAGAGGAAGGGAGAATTTATTGACTGAAGTATGTTTATTTCCACCCTTATTAATTTTAAGAGGTGTAAATATAAGTCATCATTATCACTTAAAATTAGCCAAAGCCAAGAAAGAGGTCCAAGAGTCTGATTATGGCCTTAATTGCATAACTGCAGAGGTTTTTTGTCTGGATAATAGTGAAGTCTCTCACTGCTGAAGAGGAAGACCATGAAAGCATAAACCAAGGAAGTAATCTGTGACAAAGGCAGCCTAGTGATAGAAGACAGTGTGGGCAAGGGACTGACAGCCAGGATGTACGGATCCTGTTCCCAGCTCCATCACTGTCTATATGACCATGAACAAGAATCCTCTGTGTGTCCCTCCATCTGTAATGTATATGAGAAAATACAGAGGTAGCGCAGTGGCATTAACCCTACTTATATTTTTTAAAAACTCTGAACTTTACTGCATGGGACAGGCTGCAGTAATAAGGATTTTTAGGACCCAAGAGGCTTGTTCTCCCATTGCAGAAATCTGCTATTGCATGTGATCATCTGTGGCATTCTGTCTGTAATACTGGGTCTTGTTAGAGGTTTCTTAGAAGTAAACAGAAGGGTTCAGTGGCTGCTGTATCCAAAACAGACTTTTGTGAATCCTTGTGGATTAAACATCAAGTATATAATTGCTTGTACTTGGGGAAGGTTGGCACAATGGATCTTGTGGTGCCTTCAAATCCCAGCAGGGCCAGGGCAGTGATTGTCCCCCTGTACTGGGCACTGGTGAGGTCATACCTAGAGTCCTGTGTTCAGTTTTGGGCCCCTCACTACCAGAAAGACATTGAGTGGCTTAGGCATGGCTGGAGAAGGAAAACGGGGCTGGGGAAGGGTCTGGAGCACAAAACTGATGAGGAGAAGCTGAGGGAGCTGGGAGTGTTTAGCCTGGAGAAAAGGATGATCGGGGTAGACCTTATTGCTCTCTACAACTGCCTGAAAGGAGATTGTAGTGGGGTGAGGTCAATTTCTTCTACCAAGTGACAAGTGACAGGACTAGAGGAAACAGCCTCAAGTTGCATTAGGGGAGGTTCAGATTAGAAATGAGGAAAAATTTCTCCACCGAAAGGTAATCAGTGGAATTGATCAATTGATCAAAGGTGATCAATTAAATGGTAGACTTGGCAGTGTTAGGTTAAAGTTGGAACCCGATGATTTTAGGTCTTTTCAAATCTACATGGCTCTGTGATTCTGCCTGTGAGTCAGAGGACTCCAGACTCTTCTACAGCACTTACAGTTTCTCTAGCCACTATTTGTCATACAAATGGGTCTCAACCAAAACTCATTACTCCTGTTGTGTTAAGCTGCTCATAGCACAATGAATTTAAATGAACAGTCTGAATAGTATATAGTCTGTACAAAATCTAATAAACCAGGGGACACATGGGTGCACAATGCCAGGAATTCTCAAGGTATCTGATTTGAAAATCACTACAATGGAAGTGTATAAGCGCAACTCAAGTCATTTCGTGAGAGGAAAGATAATGCCATAGAAGAATAGACACTATACAATTCTGCTTCATATGTCAGAGATTCATTCTCTGGTAAGCTTAAAGAGTATTTCATTGGCATTCTCTTAGATGCCAAACTGTTAAATGCAAGGCCATAGCACAAAGAGGTTTCTTAAATTACTGGAGGAAAAAATTGGTTCTTGTAACATGCTTTGTAATTTCAATTGCATTCTGTAGCAACTCTCAAATCCCCAAGTGTATATGGAATCCCATTCCACAAACCATTGTTTCCCTCCTGCTGCCAAAAAATAGCTTTAAAAAATCCTAAGACCTCAATGATGAATGTAAGTGTGCGTTTCATTGTTTTTATGTCTTTTTTGTAATATTCATTCTAGCTTTTTAATCAAGAATTTGACCACCTCCTTTATTCAATTTGCATTCAAGAGAGAAATGCACATTAGACAAAGTACATTCATGTGCATTCATCTGACAGCAAGCACTCTGCACCTTGGAGATAATGAATCTAAGTCAGATTCAAGCTTTAGTTTGCAGTGCCAGGTAAATTCTAAAGGCTTATCATTTGTAATTTATTTCTCACTAAGATAAAAAAGCCAGTTTGATGGCTACTGTCAGCCAATAGGAGGTAAAAGATGAGATGGCCCCTGTAAGGCACTATTAATGGCTGCACAAAAGTAGGGAGACAATTTGTAGCTGCAGCAAAAATTTTATTTTTACACTTATAAATACATCCCTGCTCTGAGAAGCACATAAGCTAGAATTTTAAAATTAAGGAAATAAAGTATGCAAAAGAGTTCACAAAGTAACAATAAGTTAAGCCAAAAGCATACATATGTGTGTATATATCTTCTTGTGGCAGTGTGTGCATGAGCCAAAAATACTTATAATCCTATGCACTTGCTAAAATAGCCCTGTCCAACAACCTCAGCAGTCAACAATGGGAGGTCACATATGCAGCCATTTCTGCAGCCTATTTAGAAATGAGACAGTACAGATACAGCACTTCCCTCCCTCTCCAATTTGCACTTTTTGCCAATCTATTGTAGAAGGGCTGTATAGCAATTCCCACCTTTGCCATTTGACCTGTTGTGTAGCCTGAAGCAAACAATTTCTCCATTCCCCTTCCTACGTTCCCAGGGCTGCATCAGAAGCAGTGTGACCAGCAGGTCAGGGAAGGGATTCTCCCCTTTTACTCCACTCTCACGAGACCCCATCTGGAGTGCTGCATCCAGTTCTAGGTCCCCAACATAAGAAGGATGTGGAGCTGTTGGAGCAAGTCCAGAGAAGGCCATGAAGATCTCAGAGTAACGGCACAGTGGTGTACCAACTGGCTGGTGGGAGGAAGAAAGCTTTGGCAAGCTGGCATGATATTGACTTGGCTTTTATCCAAATTGTTCCTGACAGGATGAAAATCTCTAGATTTTTCTAGTCTATAGCTACACAACAACAACAACAACAACAACAAAAAGGTAAGAATAGTGGTATATTTCTTCTTGTGTCTTCTATGCACTAACAATCTCCCTGATCATATTATGCTCTCAGAATGCACATCTTTTCTCCATCGCCTGGAGGGTCTCCTCAGAAGTGAGTCTCCATTCATGATCAATTTCCCAGGGAAAGACCCAAAGACCAGACAAACAACCTTACTTCCAGGAGTCTTTTCCCCACATAGTTCTAGTAGTTATTAAGTTGCCACAGTCCTCAAGTATGAGGTTTGAATATAATCATTGCCTACAAAAGGTGCAAATATCCTGAACACGTGCTCTTTAGGGAGAAATCATAAGGTTGTGGAATCAAACTGCAACAGTCTATTCTGTTGAGTGCCTAGAGGCAAGGCAAGGCAAGGAAACATAGCCATACCCATCTAGTCATCTTTTGTTCTGCAGTCTGATCTTTTCTGCATGGATTGTATAATTTATCCACAAATATATTAAAACATATTTAAAAATACACCTGCAGACAGCAACACTAATGGAGGGATAAGCTGCAGAGTGTCCATCTAGCAAAGCGGACATGAACTTCATGAGCGGGATGCAGATACAGAAGTGATGTTGAACTTAAGATGAAATTGAGATGAAATGGAACACAAATCTTCCAGTGTTTTGAGGGGTAATCAGAGCACTGTTTTTTCCACAGAAGTGGTTGTGGTAACGGTAGTGGTGACGATGTTTTCACCATTTTAAAGGATAAAAGAACTCATCTGAAAAAAAAAAAGGAGTGCAGGGACCTGCCTTCTTCAGTAAATATATAATTACAACATAAAGAAATACATGTTATATACATTATATAACTACATACATAGTAAATACATTATATGTACGATATACGGTGTATATAAATCTCTCATGGGGAATTTATGGATTATATGAGGCTTGAAATACCAATCCAATCACGGTTGCTCACACTCCTGGATCGAAAAGTTCTTTGAAGGTGCTCCTTAAGTACTAACAACTCCTCCGAGCAGCCTTGCGCCGCTGTCCTGCTCCGTGTCCCTGTCCAGGGTCCCTAGGCGCTGCAGAGAGGACACGGTGGCGAGGGCCGCCACGCCGCAGCCGGGCAGCCTCGCTCCCACCGCCGGGTCCCGTGTCGCTGTCCCCGGCGGGGGCGGGCCCGGGCCGGCTCCCCCTGCCCTGCGCCGCCGGCTGAGCCCTGGCAGGTAACGGAGGAGGGGCGGCCGCCGCGGGGTTGCGGCGGGATCTGCTTCCTGGGTTTCCTTTCGCTTCGGCGGGTCCGCCGCGCCGGACACACCTGGGCCGGGCCGGGCCCGCCCAGTCCCGCCGGGCTCCCTCGCAGGAGCAGCGATGGTGCCGGTGTGCGGCGGGGTCTGTGCCCGCCGCCTGCTGCAGGCAGTGGGGACCGGCCCGGGGCCGCTCCTGCTCGCCGTCACCCGGGCCCGCAGCAGCGAGGCAGGGAGCGCCGGCCCGGCCGGCCCCGGCCGCGCCCTGGCCGTCAAGAAGCGAGGCTACGACATCACCAGGAACCCCCACCTCAACAAGGTGCGTGCCTTCGGCGGGGTCTTGCAGCAGCGTGCGCGGCCTGGGCCTCGGGGAGGGCGGCGGAGGAGAGGAAGGGCCTGGACCGCAGGTGTCCCGTTTGGTGGGGACTGTGGCAGCGTCACCTTCCCCAGGGAGCTGGCCTTCCCCAGGGAGCGGGTCCGCTCCCGAAGGGGTGAAATGCTGTGGAGGGGCCGCGGCCGTGGGTTGAACTGAACAGAGCAGGGGATGTGTGATGATGGGTGTGCAGCTGCTGGCTCGGTACTGCAGCCCCCTGTTGATTCGGGCACCTGCCTGCCCTCTGGCCGCTGTTCTGCTGCCGCAGTGGCACTGAGAGAGCCTGGGTAGGACAGTAGTGCCTTTGCCTGGGACCTGAAGTTGTTTGCCTGAAAGCACAGAAACCTGGACTGGAGAAAGCATGGCTTCTCCTTGAAGTCCAATGCCAAAACCTGAGTTATTTATATGTATATATTATTTTACTCATGTAGTAGTGAAACGGGTCATTTACACCTTCATGATAAAACAAGCATGTGTGGCTGTTCTTGTTTGCAATCTGCCTTTCGTAGCATATCCATAGCTGTCTGTGCTCCACTACCAAAGCAACATCTCGCCAGGCTGAAGATGTGTTTATCCTCAACACTGTGGAAACATTAACAATACAGTTAAAATAAGAATTAAAAAACCCCAAAAGCTTGTGGAGAAAGTTTTCAGCAAAGTCTACAAAGTATGTGAAGTGAGACGTCATAACTCTACACTGCTTTTCTATGCCTTTCCATAATTTCAAGGGAAAAAAATAATCTGGGTCCCAATTTTGGGGTCAAATATGTCAGACTCAAGAATGTTGAGTTCTACGTTATTGTGTTACTATTACTAGAAACAACTACAAGTGCATTATTTACCTAAAATGAGCAGGTAATTAAACATGGTGTTGAAATTGATTGATTGATTGGGCTGTGACCATGTGTCATACACGTGGTACACACTTATCCAGCCCATGAGCCTCCTATGTCATCTTCCAGACTGGAGACCCTTTGGATGACCACTTTTGCTTTGTGTAGGATGCTGTACATTTTGCTGCATCTTCTGGTACCGTTTCAGCATCCACAGAGATGAATCCCAAAGGATCAAGGCATGCAATGACACTGGGTATTACTGAATATGCAGCAAGTCTTTAAAGGCAGTCTGGTTTGAATCAGTGCCTGTCTGTAAGGCTGAAGAGAAAAGGGACTGCCAGCTAAGTCATAAATAACAGTCATTTGTCAGCATAAAGAGGTTTTGGTGGGTGCTTCATGGTAGTTATAAAGACTGACATAGCTAATGTTTCTAGTTTTATTGCATATATGGATTTGAACTGAAAAATTAATACTTTGGCCTCTCCTCTGTGTAATGCAGTAATAACACACAAGCCGGTTGAATCTGGCTGATGCAAGAGTAGATTTTTAATGTCCTGTTTTGTAATTTTCAGAACTGAGGCTTTTCTTGACTGCTTTCCCTCCAGTGAAATAAAGTATTTTTCTTGATAACTAAGTGAAATTTTTGTCCATGTGGAGAGAAGGGTAGAAAACTGTTCCTGTTACAGGGAAAATGTACAGTAGTGTGCCATGTTTAATTGACCATGAGAAGTCTCCCAGCCGATCTCCAGCCTGGGTTGCTGTTTGTTATGTTCCTCAGTCAGTGCAGACTTTACAGTCACTGAGATAATCATCTGCAGAGCATCCAAGTCAAGACAGAGATGGTAAGAGATAAGGACTGCCTGTGTGTACACCTAGGTAACCTGTCATTACTAAACACTCAAGACCTCTTTGCAGACCTTTCTGAACAGGCTCCTTCCTCCTTCCTCTGTGGCTCTTGACAGTTCATTGTAGCCTCTGAAGAATTACCTGTGTTCAGCTGAAAAGGTATGTTTCAGGCAGTTCATGTGTTCTCACATGTGGGATTGGTGGCCCTTTTTGGTCCTTTGCTGTGCTGCAGTGGTATAAAGCAAAATCAGGGATCCCTAATTTAGGTAGGTTTTCAGCTGTTGTACTCTTCTCACATATCAATTGCTCTTTGCCCCGTTGGTAACTAAATGCTGGCATGGGGTTATTGCTGTTTTTCTGCAGTGGATCTCACTATAATCTAAATTTTCAACTGATTGCAAGCAGCTCTGCAGGGAATAGTCCTTACCTCTCTCCAAGACCTTCTGAAAAAAATGTTCTGAAGTGAGACTTTGGGCAGCAAGTGTTTTTCTGCTTTATTCAATACCCTGGCTGTTTTATAGCTTTCGGATGAAGTTTAAGCTGTCAGTCTGAAGCTGTGAAGTGTGTGGTATTTATTCAATGATGAACAGTGTCTCTTCAGCAGAATTGCAGACTGATTTACAATGTGAGCTTATTGATCCAAGTTTTTGCTTGCTTACTAGGTTGAAGGTGCTTTGAAGAAGAAGCACCTTGGAAGACCCAAAATCCGCTGCTGACAGGTCCTCTCTAATATCCTAAATATTAGTGAAAGTAAAAGCAGGCTGTCCTCCTAGAAGTTTCCATGGTTTCCAAAGCTGCCTGAGAAGAAGGAAAATAAAACCAGGAACTAGGCAGAATTCTGTTTTTAAGGTAGTGAATCACTCTAAATCCACAAGGTTATGTTCTTACTTCAGGAGTTTTTCTTGCAGCTGGAGTTTTCAGTTGGCTAGCTTTAGATCCAGATAGATATGTAACAACTGAGTGATTGAGGCTTAAGAGTGTGCCTTCCATTGTTTGTTAACTTGCCATATGTTCGTGGTTTGCAAAGCAAGAGTATGAGGTGGCAGAGTTTAGAGGTTCCGCTCATATTTTTTCAAGAGCCCATAACTATTTGAGCAAGTCTCGGGGGAACAGTTTTTGACTGGACAAGTTAATTTAGGGGGGAAAAAAATCCACTGGGGGTTACTAAATACTCTAAAAAACCACCTGGCTTAGAAAGTCCCCAAACTGAAAATTATGAAAAGATGGGAGAGTGCAGTGGAAGAGTATCTTATTAACATGTGTTATTTACTCTTCTTGAGGCTTGTGGCTGCTGTGGGAGACAGGATGTTCATGTACATGAACTGACCTGATGGTACTATTGTGTTTCTAGGGATATCAGACAAGACATTTTCATAGCCAAACCCTGCAGCTTTAGACCCAAGTAAAACTATAGCTGAGAGATGACAATTTGTCTAATCAGGTTCTAAACACTCTAGGGCTGAAATATGAGTGAGCTGGAGCACTGTGCATTGGGATGAGCCTTTGATGGTGCCCAGAGCAGAGAGGCTCTTTACATGTTTGTTATTGATGCGTCAAGCCAAGGTGTGTGAATCCCCCGTGACTTCAATTGAAAACAAACTCCGAGGAGGTGAGCTTTGGCCAAATATTTTGGCAAATGTGGTGGTGTTCTGGAAATATGATTGCTCAGTTCGATTTCTTTTAGCCATCCTGGCATGTGAACTTTCATTTTTGTTTGCTTGGTGTTAGTGTCAATCTTACATTTTTTTGAGTCCAGACTGTCTTTTGGCAAGAAGATTTCCTAATGTTTTGGTGCCAAAGAACTTGTTTTTATGGTGTGATCAGCATCCTGAGCCCAAACTAAATCTCTTGATGCTTCTGGTATTTGCAGCAGCCTGCAAAAGTCCCTTTGCTCCCGTAGCTTGGATTCCAATTTGTCTCCCTTATCACAGCCAAACTAAGAAGCTGTCTGCCTGCATAACCTCTTGCCAGCGCTGTCACTCATCCCTTTGGGATGCTGCTAATGCTTTGGGAGTAGCACTCCCATGAAAAAGCTTGGAAGTGCATAGGAGATCTGTAGCAGTGAGGGTGAGAGGGATGCTGATGCAGACCCTGCTCTGTGCTGTTCTTACCTTGTAATATGTTGGTCCTTGTTTTCCCTTCAGCCTTTATAAATGAGATTGAGAGGTCTTGGAAGCATTGGTTGGACAGCCTGTATAAGTGTTCAGTTTATGCTTGAACTCAGTATTAGATTTTAATAAAAATTAATTGATTTTGGTGCAAAATGCTTCTTTCTGTATTTTGAAAATGTAAAAATACCTTTACAACTGCCTTTAAGTTGAGGAAATTCATCAGTTTGGCAGCTGCTTATGTTGCTTTCTTTTTATCACGCCCTTTCTTCTGGAGAAGCCTTAATCCTTACATCAGACATGTTTTGGTAAGGCAGAGTCAAGAATGAATGTAGCTCTGGTTTCATAGCATGGATTAAGCTTTTCTGGCGCTTGAATAAAATTTGCACTTAAGTAACATAAACTCTTTGGTGAAGAATATGAAAACTGATAATTGTTGCAGTTAGAATGGATTTAGTGCTGAATATTGCAGCTTGTTCACATTCCTATTCCTTGCATCTAGTGAAATATGGGGTAAGCTACTAGTTGATTACTTTGGAACCGCTGTAGATGTTGGCAGGAAGACTGAGCCAACAGTCTCAGTTGTTATTATGTGTGGAGTGAACAGTGTGTACTCCACTGACCTTGGCACACTCCAAACCTTGCCCTACATAAGTAGCAGGACATCATACAATGTCACTGATAGTGCATCAGTCAGTGTTGTGTGCTGCTCTATGATGAAATGAGTACCATTGGTACTCATCAGAATTAGTGATGATTCACCTGAAGGTGCTGGAAGGCAGTGCTGATCCCCAAGATGAAGTGAAGAGCTATAGTCCATGGCTCAGTTTTGCTTTCACATGGTTTGGACATCCAGTAAGGTACTTGCTAGAGATAGGTCTGGCAGCCTTGTAATGCTGTGTGGCAGATTTTGGCTCCTGAGTTTTTGGTTTTGATGTGCTAGATGTAGCATTTGCTAAACAAAACTGGACCTAGAGCTAGTTCTATTTGACTTGATTTTGGATTAAGAGAATGTGAATTGAATTCCTCTTTAGCTTCTGCAGCAGCCACCTCCAGAAGAACACTTGGTGCTGTTACTGACCTTCATTCAGAGATGAGAAAGGAAAAGTTGTTCTTTAATACATAACTGTACTGTCTTGATACCCCTTGCTGAAGGTGGGACAGTTACAATTTTTTATAGTATTTAGGGCCCTCCAGGACTTTGGGATAGTTTTCTTTATCTGACTTGCTATAAATGATGCTGATCTACCTTCCTGCCCCACCTCACTTGCCTGGCTGCTGAGAGATACTGTGCAAACATACCTTTTGGCAGCTCTCCTGTACTTTAAGTGTTGTACTCTTTCTTCACTTCAAAGATAGCCTCTGCCACCATGTGCCTCATGCAGGCAGCACTCTGGCACTTCTAGCACCGAGCCTCTGGCAGAGTTGGGCCTTGAGTTTGATAGTAAAGCTGCCAATGCACATGGCTGGTGTAGCTGAAAGCTGGATGCTGCCCTGCACAGGAGGAGCCTTGCCTCTATTTCTCTCTTATTAAATGGCATGCAGTTCTATAGATAGTCAGATTTTGTTGGGGTTTTTTAGGCTTGTTTGTTGGTTTGGGTTTTGCTTTGTCTCTTTTTTTTCCTCTGTTACTTACTTTTCTGTCTTTTTCTCACTGAAATACAGACCTGCTACCAAACCTTTTACAGACTATTGTAGCACTCTCCCAAATAAATTCTTTTGGGACAGACTTAGCTTTAGAGCTGTTGTAAGCAAGTCAGACAGGCCTTGGTGCTTGGGGGAGAAAAAACACTGCTGAAATTCCCTCTCTTTCAATAGAATGCTTAACACCAAACTTGACTACTTTCAGTTTATAATGTGCTCTAGTGGAGATGATGCGCATGTTTTTAATTTTTTAACCTCCTCTTTGAGGCCCAGGGGTGACATTTGCTATCTGTCTCTCCAGACAATGTGACATTTTGATAAATGACTTCTGTATTGTCAGCCTAATACAATATTGTTCTTTTAAAAATGTTAAATAGCAAAGTTTTTTATAGATCTGCAGCTGCCAAATGCTAAACTAAGACAGGAGCTGAGCAGCTATGGTTCTGACAAAAAAAAAATACTTCCAGTGCAAATGTTTTCTGCATATCAACATTTTCTACTTTGCAACCTTTCTGTTACACATGTAACCTTTTTCAACCTTATGTGGACCCATAGAACTGAAACAGATTTTCAGTACTCTGTTGTATATATATAAAAAAATATTAGCTCCACACCTTAGAGAATTCTATTCTGTATGTCCAGCTTAAAAAGTGGTAAGTCTATTTTATAGTAAGTCCATATGGATTAGCTGTGTTCAGCCTCATAAAACATGTAGTTAAGACTCATCGTGTTTCTAAATATTGGAAAAAATAGGTTATTTCGAAAACAACAGTGCTGTGTTCCCCTGGACAAGATGTCTTGAACGTTTTCTCTTTGGCTGGGCTAATAGATTTGTCACTTCGCCCAGGGGTTATATTCATTACGAAAACTATTACATTCGGCTTAATCTTCATTTGAATGGTTTGATGTAAAACCTGAAGGTGCTTTCAGCTATGATTATTTGCATTATTTGTGATTATTATAAATGAGAGAATGGATTAAACTTCCAAATCCTGTTATTTTTTGAAGTGTCCAGTTTATTGAGGGTTTCTGTTGTCAAGATGGTCTAAGCAGGTAAGCAGGGCAGAGGCTGGAGCAAGAGATAATCTATTTTATTGAGCCTAATGATTTAGAGGTGGAGGGGAAAGGGGAGAAGTAAGTCCAGGGATTTTCATGTTCATAGCCCTTCTAGCAACTCAGTTTTTCTTATCCCCAGCTAGATTACAAGCTTGGTCCAATAAGCAAAGAAAGAAAAATCCAACCAAAAAACTCCAAACAACCTCATCACCACCCAAGCCAAAAACGTCTCACTTTTAGCCATTTCCTACCTCACAGGGAATTTTATGTCTTCATGTTATCACTTGTGTCTGTAGATAATTTCTGTGATTAAACAACTGCCTCTGTAAATCAGGTTCCTTGATCACAATTATTGGAAGGCCAAGACCCTTCTTTCTCCCAATACTGTATGAAGGGTTCTAGATCTAGCCATTAAATGAGAAATGTAACAAAAATTGCTTGCTGAAGTACTAAATCTATTGGGGAAAAAAAATCTAAAAATTGTATCTCCCATTGTTTTGGATTTTATATTTCTATGACAGAACACCTTTAAAATCTAGCAAAAAAAAACCCACAAAAACTACTGCAAGGAAAAGTCATTTTCAGTAGTGGAGTGTACATAAAGTCTGAATTCCAGCAGACACTACTCTGTTAAGGGAAAGTGTACAATGGTTTCAGAAGTGTGAAAGACACTGGTACTAGAACTTAGCAGTTCAGGTATTTTGTGGGCGAGAGACGCACAGTTTGTGGGAAAGGATCCCAAAGTACTTGAAGTGATGAGGATATTGGGAAGAAGAATTGAAAACTTCTCTTTTCCCCTGGTGCCTGGCAGATAAAGTGGCTGATGTGTGAAAGCCATGAAAAGCAATGATAGATGTGACATATGCTCCAGGTAGGCGACTCTACAGAAAACTTTCCAAGTCGAATTCACTGATGGTCTTAATGCAGAGAGGGTTGTTCTGCAATTTCTTCTATTTTATACTCACTAGTGAATTGGCTGCCATTGGTGGCTCATGTGCTTGTAAATTACATTCAAACACAGAAATAGTTTTTCAAAGGTAGAGGTAAAATATTTTTTTTGTCTCAAGTTGTGAGGATTTTCAGTGCACATACCGCTGTGACTTGTTGCTCATTGCACACATGCAGCAGATTCTTCTTAGGTTTGGTAACTTGCCCAGGTTGTGATGTGCAGCACTATTTATTCGAAGGAGATGAGGAACATGCTTTTCATTTCATGTGCTGATGCCAGCAGCTTTTCCTGGCTTGTGTCTAGAGGGAGAAAACGTTTGCAACAGCAGAGCCATTGCCCTGCCTGAGCAATACTCTTTGGTTTCTAAGGGGCAGCGTAGGCTTAAGTCATTGGGAGGGTTTCTGTTAATTTCAGTCAACTTAACATTGAACCTTTTCTGAATTTAGGAATAAGCAGCTTCACCATTCAAGATACAAGGTCCTTTTCATTACAAACTGTTAAGGTTAAAGGCAGTAGAGTGTCAAATTTCATTATCTTGCTCTGTTAATAAATGGTAATTAAAATGAAAGCATATGTGAAAAATTGCGGTTACTGACTGTTTAAGCCAAAGTTTCAAAGCAAAAATGGAATTTACCAATAATATCAATTTCTACTGATAGAGAATCCCATGAAGGCTCAGTTACTCCCATAGTTGTGTGTCCTAAAAATCAAAAGTGCACGTTAGTATTCTTCATTTTAGTGTTGTCTGCCTAAACTCATTCATCTTCCATAAGAGCTTTGGAGTGACCCACTCAGTGATGCCTTTCCAAAGCCAGAAGCTGTCCTCTGGCATGCAGGCAAGAAGAGCTGGAGTTCTTCACAAGAGCTGCTGGAGGAAAAATGAAGGCAGTAAGTGAGGTGCCTTGGAGAGCTTGAAGCTGCCCCGCAGAGTTCTTGTAGCATAATAAAATGTACAAAAGTGCCTTTGAACTGTGACCTTCCACATGTCCACTGGTCAAGGGTAATGGGTGGGTTTATGAAAGCAGAATGAGTGCATGACTCATGCTTACTGAAACTGGGCCGCTCTCCCTAGAGGCAAGTCATTGTTTTGTGTTTAGCATGTTAACTGCATTTGAAGTTATAAGATAACAAAGTAATTTCTCATATAAATAGAAAGGAAGTGATGGGAAGACGCTGGAAAGCAGCATCAAGACTCTGGCTGCTGCTGTAAAATGGGTTTAGTGTTGGCCACTTTTAAAAAGCTCATTACATTTTAAAGATAAGCTTTAATGGAATTGGCAGTGACAGTGCAACTGTAACCAGATCTTGTTGTTTTGTACAAGTGCCTTTCAGGTTTCTTTGCAAGGTCGAATGTCCTATTGACTGGCAGCTGGACTGTTTTACTTGTAGGAATGTAACCAGTATTTGATGGAGTTGCAAGATGAGTTTCCCACTGAAGCCAAATATAAAAGAATATGAGAGTCCAGCAGTTTCACTCCCTGCAAAGCTGGAAACCCTTGTACTATTTATTAGGATTTCCTGCAGGGAAAGAAGGATATTAATCTTGTTTGACTTACAGAATCATAATATTTGTGCTGCAATTTGTAACACAGAGCAAGAAGTTTTCAATTAGTGTTTCCTGAGAAACAGCAAATTCAGTAAAGTAGATGCTTTTAACTTTCTGAGTTTTGTTTTTTTGACAGAGAGTAACTATAACATCTCACAGGAGTTTAAATGTGGCACGGTGTTGAAGCAGGGAAGAGCAGTGGTGAATGTGGCTACAGATCTCCCAGGACATAGGGAGCAGCTTGAGCCATTCTCAAGTCTTTCTCAAAGCCTGATTGGCACCATCATAATGTATTCTCTTAACTGCAGTACTGTATCAAGTGTGCTTGTAGGAAGCATAAACTTGTTGATAAAAGAGTCACCTTGTCAGTTCATCACTGGTTTTAATTTTCCTAGTGTTGGAAAATTTTTTCAAAGTCTGAGCTAATTGCAGTAAACCCTGACTTGGGGCCCAAACCAAATTGGTTTGAAGTACTGTAAGCCTCTTTCAGATTTGTAGTAATTTTATACTGTAGAAAACACTTTATATCTCTTGAAAAGAGGCTTCAACCTTTACTTTGGGGAAGCACTGCATTTTTCTGTCCAGGCAGAAGAATGCTGCTAGGAGAGATGAGGTTGAGGGCTTGGGCTGAGGAGCTGCAAGTATGTGAAACTTTCCAGATCTGTGGTGGGCATGGTTACTAGAGCAAACTTTGTGCATTGTAGATATTTTCCATCTCCATTATGGATGAGATGGGCCATATATCTGGGGCTTCTAGGCATCCAGCATCTCCTTTGCATGTAGTTTGTGCACATGCAGAGGCTGATCGTATTTGGGATGCATTGGATTTACTGTCCACTTGCAGACTAATTCATCATGTGAGACTGAAGCTCTGAGCTGGCTCCTGGACTTTCAGAAATCAGGGTGCAACAGCCAAAATCCTTATATTTTTCCCTAACAGATCTAGGTAGAAACAGGAGGAATGCCTTGAGATACCTGTACAGGAGAGAATAATCTCAGAGCTCATTCTTTAGGAAGAGCACCTCTATTCATGTTTTTTAATTCACCTGACAAATGAGAGGTGAAGAGAAAGTATACTAGAAGTTGTAAAAGTACTTACTTTTTGCTCTGCAAATCAAAAAAAATACTACAATGCATCATTTATGTAGAATTTTCTCCAACTTGAGTGTAGAATGGAGTCACAGATTACTTTTTCAGTCAGTGATGCTGTGGTTAGACACATAATCCCCAGCTGTGGCTTCCAGATTTTGGCAAGATAAGGAAACTATTGAATTTGAACATCAAGACTTGGAAAAACCAACCAACCAGCAACACCAACAACAACCAATAAAAAATGTGACTTAGACAAATATTTGTGTCTTATTTCTTATTACTAATCCCTGTAACTTTCAAGGCATTTATCATTCACTTTCTGCTTTTCATTAATGAGATACATTCAGGCTACTGGAGCCCTAACACACTGCTGCATTACATCAAACACTTTTTAATTCTGTCCCATTTCTTATCAGTTATGGAAGGCAGTGTCTGAATTCCTGATAGGCATTCAAGAAAGGATGGTACAGTCCTGGGTATCATCTTGTCATAATTTACATTTCGTTTTGGAGTACTTCAGTGCGGAACTAAATTTAGCTTGCCCAAGGTAATATGGGACATTTCCAGGTGAACATGAGTCTCTCAGAACAAATTCCCTCATCATTCAGCCAACAAACCTGTTTGCTCAGTTGTCTTACTGTAGCATCTATTATCTGTGCCAAAAATTATCTCCACCACAGCCTGTTAGAAACATGTGTATCAACTGCTATATCTCATACATACCATCAAATATGCATGTTGTATAAAATGAAAAATATTTTGTGAAATATTTCCCAAAAGCTTGTGCACAAGGGAAATGAGTGCTAATACACAGCTGTTATAGGAAGTTATTTTAATTCTGTTTACCAAAGCTCACTTCATTTTTTTTTATTTAGTCACTTAAAATTTCTGGCTTCATTTCGTAACAGTTCAAAACTTTGAATCACAGTGTGTTTAAATTAAAGATACCAATACCTGTAAACTTGAGGTAATTACCTTGTCTGCATAATTAAAATAGTAATTCAAAGAGAGAACCAAAATAGACTAAATACCTATGCTTGAATCTAGTGGACCAGAGAGTGGGCTAGTGGGTGTGATGTGTGGTCCCCCCTGTGACTGCTGCTCATGAGACTGATGTAACAACCAGTGATTTCTTAGAAATCAAGATATTGGCCTGGCTTTCCTCTCATTTTGTTTAATGACACCTTCCAGCAAATGTCTAGGACTAGATCCAAAACAGATTGAATTTTATGAGAAGCAAAAGAGTATTTACAGCCCTTTGCAGTGAAGCTATAATCTTACTGGCTTCATATTGTTTAAGAAAGTGCTTTGCTGAACTAGGGCATAGGTTTTTGATTTAGTATCTCACTGGTGTAAGACTCCGGGTGTCTTCTGGCTAACGCCTATCTGAGGAGCAGATTTATAGGAGCACAACTAAGTTGTAAACAAATGGTGATGCACTTTGCTCTGCATTCAGAGGGAAGAGAAAACTACAAGACAATAATCTGTCTGTATTTTTGAGTACTGGGCAGAAGAAAATCAACTGCAAAACTGAAATGAACTTGCAGGATGAGCTTCAGACAGTTTATGATGTCTCCAGTTGGTATTTGCTGCATTAAATAAATGAGAAGTAAAACACAGTCACTTTTGAATGTATATATCTGCCTACAGCTGAGGTTTCATGGCATTTTTTCACTGAATCGCTTTCTTTCTTTAATTTGAGAAAGGAAAAGCAGAAGTATAGTGGATACACAAAGGAAGAAATCCTGAAGTGGTATGACAGACCCTTATATTATAGTGGGTTTAGATCCTGGGTTCTCTAATGCTAGTATAGGAGTTTGACCTGTCTTCCCCATGTGCTGTGTACTAACTGAGCAGTGAGATTAAAGCATGATTGATAAAATAGACACATTAAGGGTGTTTGGAGCCAGGATCTACCTCAAAGCCAAGGAGAGCAAACCTTTCTAAACCATTCTCCCCAAACAGCTAGACATTAAATTTTGGCTCACTTTGTCTTGGTGTGAAAGAACATATTCTGAGGCATTTACTATTTTAGTTCAGAAATCCCATGTCCCAACTCTCTTGTTCCTAGGTATGGAAAGTTAGGGAAAGCAAAGCAAAGTGTAGCAGTAACAGAGATCATAGTGAGGATTGCCTGCAAAGTAGAATAAAAGGAATAAAAGGAATAAAACCCATAGTCATGACAAACGTGGGCCCTCTTCTGTATACCGGGCACTTTGCAAGCCAAAAGGCAATGAGTTTCTTGAGCACAGATCAGCAATGTTGTGCAAATGTTTGGGGTTTGATCCTACAGATCCTTAGGTACAATTGGTTACAGTCGGGAAGTGGAATACTATCTCCTTGATCCATGTGGGAAGACTTACACCAAGTAGTGGGTTCAGGATTATGCAGAGATTCTGAGATTTGATGAGAAAACTCAGTGGTAGAAAGATTGGTGAATAATATGAATGTGGATGCCTAGGTCTGTGCAAACAATACTCCAAGGCATAGATTTTCAGTAAGGACAAAAATAAACCCACAATGCTTGCCTCTTGCTGAGTTTTAGCAATGTTGTTCCAACATAAACATAGCTTAAAAGTTGTTGGCTTTTAGGAAAAACAAATTTTTTTTTTTTTAAATATCTCTGAGTTATTCAGGTAACCTCAAGCTTTGAAGAACTGCTTTATTTTGTCTGGAGAGAAAAAGGCTTGTTGAAGCATCAGGGCAGCTTTTATGCAGAAATTTTGACCGAGGCCAGCATAATGTAATAGAGATTCTGTATATTTGCATGGAATAGGAAGTGACTTTAAAATTTGCAACTGCAGGGGCATCCCTTTGCTTTTAACATAACATTATTGTCACAGATATGAAATACTCCCAACAGTATAACATCTGAACAACTTAAAATTTAGTGTGGATGCTTATCAAAGTAGAATTTTACGTGAAATTTCTCAAAAAATGCCCTTTATTCCCCTCCCTTAAGCAATCACGTGCATGTGGTTAGATCATGTTTTTTTGCAG